>JAKTRY010000018.1:0-78500 GCA_030579935.1 Ambrosiozyma cicatricosa | reverse complement strand
AAACCCATCTGTTTCCCCTGTTTATGTTATTTTCATAGTTACTCGATCTCTTTACTGAGAGAGGAGACTTTGATAATATATAAGTGTTTACAATAATAAAAAAAAAAAAAACAACTACTTTAATAGTCAATCTGCGACCGAATCGTTTCAAGTCGGAATAAGCGCAAGTGGTTTAGTGGTAAAATTCAACGTTGCCATCGTTGAGCCCCCGGTTCGATTCCGGGCTTGCGCAATTTTTTACTGTTTCAACAACTAAATGTTGATCCGAGAGCTTGGAAATGAGATTTTGGTGCAATTGCTAATTCGTCGCGTCTTGAAGGGCAGACGTCGGTCGGCCATAATATTTTTAGGATTAGTAATTTACTGGCACCTGCCACGCACACTGTTCTGATTCTCTGAACGCAAAACGCACCTCTCGATCTCCTGTCTGTACAGACAATTTATTGTATGTGTTGGAACCGGGGACCTGAATATACCAGCCAGTCTTGTCAAATCCACACTGGAGTCTGAAACAGAGCAACAACACTGTTGGTCATCAAGGAATCATACCAAAATTCAATCAACACCAAAAATACCAAACAACACGGTCCCTCCAATCCCCATTTCAGATCAAGTCCATCTTCAATTAAACAGGGATCTGAAAATTGTGGTATCAGAGAGAAACAGAGAAAACTAGCAAACTGATCCTGTTCCAGTTAAACTTACACAGCACACACCACCAGCACATTCACCGGATTCAATCATAGAACAAGATGTTATATAAGCCAAAGCACCAGAAACTCATATTACGATGTTACCCATCAAAAAAACTTCCCGGCAATGAGACAAAACCCAACAACGCCGAACTCAGTTATTTGATCTATTATGCGAAAACCAGAAGAACAAAATTGGAAAAAGTCTGTGTCTTTTTGGATAAGAAAACGAAGTCCGATATTGCCCATGGTAGAATTGGTCATTTGACTGTTACCATGTATATCTTAAAGGAATTAATTGATGAATGTACCGATAACCTGGGTATCTTGACACGAACCATTATCACCACTCTTTCTTCAGTTTTGAATTTGAAAGATTTGAGCTCTTCCCAACTTGCTTCAAACGTCTTTGAAAGTTATTGTCAGGCTCTCCAACCACAACAAACTCAAATCTTTTCATCCGACAATGCGCTACTTAAAGATTTCTTGAAGTTGTCCAAGGAATTCATTGATCTGGGAGGTGACAACGGAAGCGAAGATTGGCAAAGGATAAGCATTCAATCCACTCAAGTTGCATCCAACTATGTTGAAGCCACTTATACTTCTCAAGCTTCTTTAATTCAGCATTGTGTTAGTTTATTACTGTCCAAACTGGAAAAAGGTGCCTCTTCCCCTGAACTGGTTAGAACCGTCACTCTGTCCGAACAAAAAATAGATACAGCATCTCTGACTATCAAGGATTACGCCATGTTGGCATTGAAACAGTTCTTTGATACAAATAATAAAAAACAAGTTGATTTATCTACAAAATCCGTTGTGGGATATGCTTTGGTAAAGAAGAGCGATCTGGTCTGGGTTAATGTTTTGCTGGAAGTTTGTACGAAGAAAACCCATATTGAGTTGAGGTATAGGGTTATTTCCGTTCTGATTTTAGAGTTGACCAAGGCCAAAGAAATCCAATCAAAGTCATTTTTATCCATGTTGATATCCAACCTGTTGTCATGTGAAGATGTGAACATGGTTGGTCTGCCAGTGAAGGAAATTTTAGGTGATGTGTTACAATTAGAAAAACACTTGATTCTAAACGAGAGTGGAAACCAAGAGTTGGCAGATGAGTACAATGATATCGTGAGAAGCTTGAGTAAACATATTTACTACAACAATCAAATCAACGATATGGTTCAAGAAATTTTTGGTTATTATTATCAATTGATTGCCACTGAAAAATTACAACTGACTTCCAGTAACATTCATCATCTTTCAAATTTGTTTATCTACAACCTACAAGCGATTTTCCAAGCCACACGTGAAGATGAACTGATCAAAGCTAAGAAGAGCCCCTACTTAAGCAACATTTTCGACTACTTGTATTACACTTTGAATTTCAAGAACTATCCTGAAATCACCAAGAAACACGACATTCAGGCTAACTGGTTCAAGTTGATTGCTCAGTTCTTACAGCTAGACATCAAATCATCCATTTATTCTAAGCCTAACTATGAAAACCTGATAACCGAAAAATTTGAAACAAACCCAATACTCATTCAGTTGGATACAATAGAGGACATCTGTGATAATTCTACTTTGAATGTCAACATACAGGTATCTGCCACTTTGAAAGGCATGGTTAAAGGTTTTGGAATCAATTTCATAATAAACTTTTTGCATTTCACAAAGCGATGGCTCAGCAATCCTAAGGACTTCAAATATTCATTATCTTTAATTTTACTTCTTGATTCTGCTAATCTTGTTGAAAACCAGGAATTATCGAAGATTGTTCAAAGTGAGATCGGCAAGTCCGTCAACACTGGTGATTGGTACCATGGTTTTGATGTACCAGCTATAAAGACATTCTCCCCATCCACCGAGCTTACACAAGACGTCATCTTGAATGAGTTTTCATCAAACTCAGAAATCACAAAGTGGATAGATGCTTCAGGCCTCAAGAATTCCGGTTTGGCTGATGATTTGGGCCTAAGACAAATTTCAAGAGAACCACCAAAAATCGCTTTCCGTAACGCCACAACAGCAACAAACTCCATTCTTAACAATAGTATTGGTGCTACTGGTCTGCTTCAACCTGGTTCACAGAGAGACTCCGTCTTCCCAGGATCAGCATTGTTACTATCTCCTAACATCACAAGTTCATTATCCAGAGCACCATCAATTGCTAATTTTTCAATGGCTCCTTCCCTTTCTGCACCTCCTGCGATGGCCATGGCTATGGGTAGTGCCAGATCAGTTAGATCATCGTCTTCAGGTAATGCCAGATTTTCAACCATGAGCGGTCAACCAGGTCTGGATTTCTCCAATGCCAAGGAGTTGAGATCTATAATAACAAGCGGTGCGTCACCTTCCAGTGCTGGCCCATCACCTAACAACTCATTCAATGTTGGTAATGGTAATGGTTCTGGTTTGGCTTCAGGTTTCACTGAACGTTCAAATTCAGGAAGAAGAAGTACCAAGGGGTCAGTCGATTATAAGAAGAGTGGATTGGCTTTCTGTATCAACGATTTGGATTTAAGTGGTGAGGAAGATGAATTCTATGAGGCTGATTTTGATGATGGTAATGAAACTGAGACTGAAGATGAGACTGATGTCGAGGATGATCCATTGGTGTTTAATGATAGAAAGCCTGATTCTAATCGTCCTCCTGTGAACGCCACTTCTTCTCCTTTGTCTGATCCTTCTTCATCTCATCTGATCCATCCTACTGGACTCCCTGTTATGCAAGTTAATGGTAATGGATTATGACGTACCCTTCTCCCCTTTACCCCCTCCCTCAAAAGCATATATAGAATCCCTGTTCTTGTGTTTTCTAAATTTTGTTTTCTCTTTTTGTTTCTTTTTTGTTAATTCTATTTTGTTGATCCACGCTCATTTTTTATTTTTTTCAGCTCTCACTTTGTTATTTCTTCTCTCTTATATTCTTTTTTTTTCACTGATTTTACATTGTAACTTGTGCCACTTCTGTTTTGTTTTAAATTATTAACTTGCATTTCCATCTTTCTGTACCAGTTCTACATTGTCATTGATAGTTTTAAATTTATCTTCGAGTTCTTTTTGAAAAGAAAAAAAAGTATTATTTCCCGGCTATTCAGATATATATAATCTTCCTATACCTTCTTAGAGCAAACAATTAGAATTACAAAAACAGAGGACACAAAATGGAATGTAACAGAAAACGAAAAGTAAATGAGATGAGCGCAAAAAGAGCAAGTAACCTGGGTAGAAAACAGAATCAAAAATGTTATTCCAAATAAATTGTAATGGCGCTGGAAACAAAAAAGACTCAAAAGTTATATTGAATTAACGCCTTTATGATGAACCCTATTCTTCATCATCGTCATTCAAAGCATCAAAAGCATTGAACTTGGAAGTTTGGGTAACGGCAACCGTATCTCTGGAATCAGCAATACCAGCCTTACCAGATGAGATCTTTGAACTGTTGTGCTTGAAGATGGCATGTTGCTTAGCGCCAGTTTCGGAATCGTTGTTGTGTTTGTTGTGACCGTGATGACCATGGGTTTCAGTGGTGAAGCCATCATCTTCAGCAATTGCAGAATCCAATCTTTTAGCATTGGTTGGAACAAATGAAGTCCAACCATCACCATCGGTTTGCTTGATTTCTTTTGGAACTCTCTTCTTCTTTGGGTGAGTGAAGGACTTTCTTCTTGGTGGATGAGTCTCTTCAAATTCTCTCAATGCTTCTTTAACTTGTTCAACCAATTTCAAGAATGGAGTCAAATCAACACCTTCTGGTAAAACGGCACCTTTCTCAAAGGATAACAATTCTTCACTAGTGTATTTTTGAACCATGATGTTAATAATTCTTTTGACAAAAGTAACTGCTGATGATGATGGCCTTTTGAAAAAACTTGTTGCTGATCTTATTTCCGAAGTGTAAGCACGACTTTAATGGTCTTGTGAACATGGATTTTTTCTGATTTTGATGGAACCTCACTCACTTACCCACCCGATTTTTTTTGAAAAAATGTGCCCTGCGGGCACGACTGTGGAAATTGGCAGAAATTTTTTGTTAGCATTTACCTGATTGGGAAGCAAGCCGCTGACGGCTGTGATAACATTTTTTTACAAAAAAAAACAGTGATTTGATCATGGACTATTTTGACATGTATGATGTTTCACAAATACTAAATCAATAACAAGAATATCAAAAACTCAACTATATTATCATAATTATGCCAGTCGGAAGATCATTATCTAAAGTGACCAAAAATTTACAAGCCAAAAAGAACGCGGGCTCTTCTCCACTTCATCCAAAGGGACGTAAAGCCAAGATGCTTACAAGAGCCACGTTAAGAGATGACAAAGTGAATCAAAAAAAAGCAACACATAACATGAAGAAACAAGATGAATTTCAAATATATTTCTTTATCCGTGAAATGATGGAAAAAGACGATACTTTGAATAAACTTGAAACCATAAGCAACAAGCAATTGGATGACTTGGTTACCATTTTCATCAATAGAAATCAAGATGAGATTAAGAAATTGAAAGATGCTAGAAGGCCAGGAAGACCAGCTAATAAGAAACAAGATTTGCTTGAGATGAAATTGAAGGCTGAAAATGATTTATATGAAACCGGTTGGAAACTTCCTGTGCTCACTGAAGCGGAGAATGTGAAAAAATTCAAGAATTGGAAAGGTGAACATAGTGGGTTGACCAGTATCAAATTTCAAATTTTCAAGAAGAAAGACCTTGTTAACGAAGACTCACAAATGCAGTAAATTTTGTTACTGATGATCGCATGTTTTTTCAATATATATGACAATGTTTTCTAATTGAGTATAAAGTGTCTATATGAATTCAAAAATCCAAAAAAGAGGAAAAAATTACATATTTCGAGAATTGGGTAAAATGTAGAAAAAAAAACCGGATAATAAATAACATTATGTAGTTATGAAACTGCTATACCACCGATTCATTGATCATGTTGATTTTCAATTAGTTTCTGTCTTCGTTGACTCCAAAGAGTCAGAATCACCCGATTGCAAAGCAATTCTTCTATCACCCTTGTCCGTTTTGGACGTTTCAACAGAGGTCAACTCCTGTTTTGGAATGTCCAGATAATAACTGAAACCAAGCAAAGTCAAGAAAGTACCACCAACGACAGCCAACACATTTTTGAACAATGCCCAGATTCTTCCAGAGTTATTCTTAACAAAGACCAACTTCACGGAATTACCATCAACAAGATTGTATCCACGACGAACCAATTTGTTTATACCTTTAGTGAACTGTTCAGGAGCATCCACCCCACCAAGAATAGTAAAAATATTTCTTGTTCTATCTGGTAACTTCAATTTTGTATTCTTGGAAACAGTACCATCTTTATAGAGAACAAGACAGTCAGTTAAACTTTCCTTTTGAAGAGACTTTGGTCCATATAATGGACGAAGTAAAGAGCTTGTAGGAACCAAAGTTTTAGGAACAAGAACAGGAGTGAAGAAAGTCTTACGACTCAAAGTGCTTGGGTTACCAGGCATCTGTTGTTTCGACCACTCGTAATTCATTTGAGATTTGAAAAGCGAGGACTCTTTCTGATCACTTTCTTGTTTGGCCTGAGTTAAAAACTTCTCTATTGATTCAGCATCAACTTTTTTTGCAGCATCTGCATCTTGTTTAGAGTATGTCTGTTGTTCAACTAGAGGGTTTGCTGTAAACTTAGTCATTCTTGGTAAGAGCCCATTTTTCTTATTTGCCTTGGCGACCTTATTCATTGATGCAAGTAACTCATTGAATGAACCAGTAGGCTTATGGTGGTGTTTCTGGGTCTCACCTGATCTCATTAAACCTCCAATGGTCTTTCCACTATTGGTTAAACTATCACTTTGATTTGAATCGGTCTTCAAGGCATCACCGAACTCTGGCTTCGTCTCCGAGTGTGACTCTTCAGGTGGATTGTTTCCATCATTTGTCTTTGGAGGAACCCCCTTGCCAATATTAGTGGTATCAGTAATAGATGGGTCAAGGTTCTTAGAATCCGGCTTAACAACGTTTTCTTTAGCAATCGGGATGACTTTTGGTGGTTCTTCCTTCTGCTCTTCCGATATTTCTTCTTCATCAACAATGCTAAATTTCTCTGAAACTGCATGCTTTCTCTTATCCACTTCAAAGTTTAACCAGATGAAGTAATTAAGATATTGTTCATTTCTGTTTAGTGTTGTCAAAAACAATAGCACACGTTCTTTATTTGCAACTGATTTCTTGAATTTCATCAATTTTTTAAACAATTCCAATAGCTTTCCAGTTTCTTGAGTTTTTAAGTCCTGTTTTGACAAAAAATCTTTCAAATAATTCTGTTCGACTTTGAATAAACCGTTGAAATAGGCGTATCCCATAGGCTCATCAAACTTCACATTTGGGTTACCGTTGACTTGCGTGGAATCTAATCCTGGCTTATCTGTAACTGATTCAGCTGTACCAAATCTCTCATGAGTGGTATTTGAATCCCCTTTACTAGCCAACGTATTATCTTTTGGCGGATCAGAAGCCGAGATAGTGGTCGTACTTGCGGTTCCCTCATTTTGATTACCAACTTCCACATCTTCAACAATCTCTTTCTCTTTTAAACCTTCAAAAACTATTTCATCGTTCCTGGAATAACCAGTATTCTTATCACTTTTCTCAGCACCAGACTCCCTGTCATTCTCAGACCTAGATATCATCGAACCATTAGTAACACCACCACTCAACAGATTCTTCAGAGGGTTAAATTTACCACCTGATCTTGAACTTGTTTTCACACCACCTGATCCTAATCTCTTTCTAATCCCATTACCACTTGATCTTGTACCAGAACTTGAACGTGCCTTACCAGAAGAGCCTTTCAAATTTGAATCATGGTTTTTGCCACTGACACTAGCGTTATCACCGGGAAGCTCAATTATAACTCGCCCCTGAGACATCAAGTCACCAATAGAAGTAGAGTTTGCATGACTCTGTGAGTCTTTATTGAGATTCAAAGTAGTATTTGAATTGGTACTGGATTGTGATGATTGCTTCGGTTTCTTGGCAAGGGTTATCAAATCAATGTCGAATTCATCGTTATCCGTGATGCCATTATTGGGTTTTGTATTCTTCTTTTTCTGATGCTTATCATTTCCTCCTTCATTCACAGAAGAATATGATCTGGTTCCAAGTTTCTTTTGTTCATTCATGATGGGGTTCAGTCTTTCTTGATAAGATCTCGCAATCATGGTTGTTCGGGTAAATGCAGCTTGCTTGGATAAGAGCAACCTAGAAATGACCTTTGATGTACCTGCCATTGTCATTGTATTATAATGAACCTGCTGAATCATTATTTGTAAATAGTAATTGATGGCCTTTGTATCTTGGATGTATAAAGGCAAGAAATTGGTAATTAAGGGGTATATAAAGAGCAGTTATGGAAGAGTACATATGGCCCAGGCCCCACATGCATGGTATGATTTGAGATAGATGGAGCTCTCTCCGGGATCTGATCCAGGTAGTATCCGACACAAAGACGGCTGTGCTAATCTACTTTTGGATCGAACTCCCGCATATAGGATCGTAGAACTATTCTTCATGATAATTGGAGTACATAGCTTTCGATAGGGGTATTCCAAAATCAGAATTGTTCCCATGCTATGAACATTGTTGTGGTTTCCTGGGTTTCACAAGTGTACTGGCAAATTGTTCTCCGATTAGTACACTTATAACACTGACACCCAATTAGATTAATTTGAATAAAGTTATCATTTATCACATTAATTTTTTTAATTATATATTCTGCATCAAGCAGAGTCAATAAAACAAATAGAGAAGTCATAAATAAAATAAAATAAAATCAAGCAACACAAAACAAAACAAGCACAAAATGTTGAAGAGAAAACTCAAACTGGAAAACATGGGGGGAACTTACAACAATTCCTTCTCCAATTCTGCGAAAACCTCAGCAAGAGTAGTTGAAATGAAGTCAGCATGCTCCTTTGTGAAACTGAAAGCTGGAGCCATGGTAATATGGTCACCGTAAGCAACAACAGAACCGTTTGGTTGAATTTCTGATTTAATACAGCCAGTTAAACCCATAACATACAAACCCTTATCCAAAGTTCTCTTAGCAATCAAGGAAGCAACACCCAACTTTGGATCGAATGGTTCTTTAGTAGTCTTATCCTTGACAGCCTCAATGGACAAGAAATCACCAGCACCTCTGATATCACCAACAATCTTGTTACCCTTCAACTTAGTTTGCAATTGTTCTTTCAAGTAAGCACCAACAACTCTACAGTTCTCAATCAAGTTGTTTGCATAGATCTTCTTTTGAACAGCTAAACCAACTCTACAGTTGAAATCATGGGAATGGTAAGTTTGAGCACCCATGATGTAACCAGAACCTTCATCAATAGCCATCTTAATCTTTGGTGAAATCAAAACACCAGCCAAAGTGACGAAACCTGAACCAATGGTTTTACCAACAGTACAAATATCTGGACCAGCACCGTTACTCAAACCGAAGTCGGGGTGCATGAAAGTGAATGGGTAACCGCAACGTCCCATACCACACATAACTTCATCCAGCATGAACAAAGCACCGTACTTGTCACAGATAGCCTTCGCACCATCTAAGTAACCCTTTGGTGGAGTTGGGGTACCAATAGTGGAACCACCAACAGTTTCAAATATGACACCACAGATGGTTGATGGGTCGTTGTCAATGAAGCATTGTTCTAATTCAGCTAATAATTCTTTGGTGTACTCTTCTTCAGTACCCTTTTGGTTTCTGTATGAGTAAACGTTGTTAACCTTAGGAGTTTGTTCATCAGAAAGCAAAATTGGCTTGAAAGGTGGCTTTCTGGAACCATCACCAATGGACAAAGAACCAATAGTGTAACCGTGATAAGATTGCTTTCTTGAAATAAATTTGTATCTCTTGTCATCACCCTTCTCCAAGTGGTATTGTCTCATGATCTTTAAAGCATTTTCAACGGATTCAGAACCAGAACCAGTGAATAAAGTGGAGGCAAAAGCACCCTTCGACTTTTCACAAATGAATTGACCCAACTCCTCAGCTGCATAGTTTGCAAAGTAAGCACCAAATGTGTAGACAGAATCTTTAGCAAAATCAGACATTTGTGAAGTGATATCTGGATCACCATGAGGCAAAGAGCACACAGCTGCACCAGAGACAGCATCAAAAACAACCTTTCTTTCCATGGTGATTGGGTCTTCCAAGACGATGGACATACCTTCATTCTTGGAACCCACACAAAGTAAACCAATGTCACTGACTTTCTTCTGGAAAATGTAAGAGCCGGTGGATTTGTTAATAGTCATTGTAAGATATAAATTGAATTTAGTTGTAAATTATTGCTCTAGTTTTTGTTGATTGAAACTTTTGATTGTGCAATGATGATTTAAAAACTTGAAATCAGAGTCTTTGGAATTGTTCATTTTGAAGTGGAAATAGATGCTTTTTTATATCACCAGCAGATCATCTAATTGACATTTGTCACTTCAGATACCCCAGTTTGCATATCTTGGGTATAAAGGGCTGGGACCTGCAGAAGTTGACGGTATTGACCTAATTTGAATCACCCACCGAAACTCTTCTGATAACACATTAATCAAACTGACCTCCAGGCTCCGATGCTCAATGCATATAGCGTTCTCCGATTGCGGCGCATCGAGAATTCAGAATTTCTGCAGAGTGTAAGCGATCAAGCTGATCATTGTCAATTCGCTTCTTTCCATTTCAGGAAATGCCCGCCGTTTGTCCTGTCTTTCTTTAATTAACACCCTTGATGTACAGGCCGGCTCGACCTATACCATGAGTTTCAACGAATAAATAATATATACGTGGATAATCTAAATTAAAAAAAAACACTTATGGTTGAGACTCGAATACCAAACGTATATGTAGCATATGTCAATATTCATATTGGGGGTTGAAAACCTGGATCAATAACTACTCACATAGTCTTTATTTTGAGTGATAAAGTCTGAAAGGAATTTGATATATCAGCAATCTTGAGGAAATGATATGGAAAACTTGATAGCACCATTTTATGACCACCAAAAACGGCGATCTGAGCTATCGAAACTACAACAAATAGCCTACACATTAAGGCTGATTTTCACCTGGTTTGATCCAATTATTGTAAATTTTCTAGTGTTTTCGAAATGAAGATGGTGCTGATGTGCCATCTATATCATCCTGAAGATTTCAGCATTGTCTACCGAGCCACCAGTTGCGGTAGAAACATCATAATAAACTGCTGGCCTTTGAATCGGTACTAATAAAGAAGGTGGAAATAGTAACATTTGTGTATGTCATAGATATCAAAGACAATTTACAGGATGATTGTGACAAGGCTCCAACAATGGAACATGAAGATAACAACATCAAATTTTGACAAGCAAGTGTCGGGCCCATATCATATCCCTTCCTTTAGATTCATCATCTGTGGGCTATAGCAGTGGTTGTATTGTGAATTTCAATCAAACAAATTTGAACAGAAGTCGGATTCAATGTGCGACGTCCTAGTTATCATCGTGAATGATCCATAGTATACTTCAACCAATTGAGTAGGTTATGATGTCGTGAACGAGTAGAGACTAATATATTTCAACTTTAATTAAAACATCAACAGGTATGCTTGCTGGCTCCTTGAACTTCATGAGTGGCGATTTCAAATTTGGAAAGGATCATTGTACTGTGCACTAGCACCAAAGATTTTGTCAAATTTTGTGCATTTGATGAAAAAATGCCATCTTTTGCGGAATTGCTATTTTGATTATGACCTCAGCATCTTGGTTTTTTCTTTTCATGACCATTATTCTTTACCATGTATCTTTTCTGTAATGATGATAACAGGAGTTTGATGCGTAGAGTATACTATGTGGTGATAGCTGTCGAGACTTGATTCAAAAGGTCAAATGACAAACACGCGTATGATTGATTGACAAACACGTACATTAAACTACTGACTACACGGCCGTGGCACAGTCACTTAGCCCCAACTTGAAAATCTTACTTCAAAAGGTGAAAGTGCCTCGATGAATCATGATGATCTGCCTATATTCAATGATCATCATGAAACACTATTAAAATTGAGGATTGAATTGATCTGTACCCATTACGAAACAACATACACTATCTCAGTCTTTAAAGAGCACAACAAAAAATGACACTTTTCCCAACCCTCACGCCATCTGTTTAAGCCGTTGTCGTTGACCAACCACTAGAAATACACCGACTAATTTTCAAATTGGCTATCTTCAATTCTCATTACCTCAACATCAAGAAAAACTTCAGCTTGAATAAATCATTGGTACTTCTTACGTCATTAATGGGAGATCATGATTTACTGGTTGATATTGTCTCTGAGATCATACAAGAGTTGGAGTTTGATGAAGCGATATTTGAAAACACCTATCATTTTGAAAAATTTGAAAAATCCATGCTTGATAAATCAATTAAGGTGTCATTTTCACCTAACAGTAAAATAGTTGGTCACCTTGATCAACTGGCCAACTTTTTAGAAATTAGATGCCGCGAATAGGACTATGATTTTCGTGAAAGAAATTCATCTTCTGTCGTTTAGTTTGCCACTAGGACATCTGGTTCGATGAATTCCGTTTGAGAACTGTTTAGAGCAATAGAAAAAATGATGCTTAGCCGGTTGAATTTTATTGATTTCTGGATTGATGCTGAAGGGACCGAATTGCTGACTGACTACTTGGTAAAGTCAATGATCGACTGGCGTTGTTCTAAGTGCACGTATGGTGTGGCCAAACCGAAACGTTTGATCTTTTCAATATCGGTTGATTTGTTTAGTGCTAATGACTCTAAAATTTCAGCACTATTTTCCCCGCTGATTGAAATTACTAAAGATGGTGATTTCAAGTTCGTGTTTCTTGAATTTAATTGTGAACCTTTTAACAGTGAAGTACTATGTCATGTCTCTAGTTTTCAGGGTGCGGGCAAAAAGTTACCCACTCTCTGAGCTTTACATTGATTAAAGATAATGTTGGTTTACGATATTTGAAAAAACTCTCCTTTCCATCTACGACAAACTTGAGTTATATGATCGCAATGGTTTTGAAGATGATGGTTCAAACTCTAAAACGTCCCCCGCTTTTGGAGTTGACAGGGAATCCAACAAGTTGATTAGTGTATTCATATCTGATCTCCAACCCAACCTTGCTGATATCTTGGGAAATATATGCCCGTTGGTTTCGTTAGACTTCAATTGCTACACTACTAGCCTGCAATGTTTAAGTTCTCTACCTGAAAGTATATCAGGTTGTTGCGTTTGAGTCACCCTGCGTTAATTGGTTCAGAGTCTTACACCGTACGTTTACCCAATCAATTAAAAAAGTTAGTGATCTGGGATACTCAGTTCCAACTCCGATGAATTGAATAATCTAAGTGAAGTGGGTATCGATTTTATACCTGAATCGGACAAATTTTACAAATTGAGGACCTAGATTGTGAATCGTATGGACTGAAGACGATAATCCAAGATTTATCACCAATTATGAGTTCCCTTTCCTTATCAATTTATTATGTCTATACAAAGATTTGCTGGACCACTTCTCATTCGAATGGATTGCTTATCGGGATAATAAATTCCGTTGGGTGTCTCCTTCTATTCTCTAGGTATCACAACTCATAGGCGAACTACCACCAAATTTGAAAACATTGAATGTTGATTTATCCTATTACCACAACGCAACACTCTCCGATTTTTGGCGCCAATTTATTCATGCTAGTCTCGAAGATCGAATTGCTGCATTTGAAAATTACTTTCAGCAAAGAATTAAGACGTGTACCTAGTGTTGATTTCACTCAACTGCAATTCCCCAAAAACCTTCTCACTTAATCGAGTTGATGATCAATCAGGTAAAGAATTCAGTTGTGAATTTTGTTTTGATATGTAACATGTTGTCTCCTTCATTGATATACTTTAAACTTTGTTCAAATTAGGCGCTCACACTATACGGGGGTAACATCAACGTTAATTGGTTTCGAGTGTCAAAACAATGAGCTTTGATCAATTGAAGAAACTATTCATTTTCCAAACAGCACACCATTTCCAATGGATCATAGCTCAACCCCGACCACAACAACCACTATCACAACAACAGCGTAAGAAAATCAAGTTGGATCAAAATATTAGACAATAATTTGAGTTTATATATACAGTTTAGTGGTTTGAACCGAAAGCACATGCAGAAATATACGGGATCCATGGACTCTCAGGTCTGGCTCATGCCAGCTGTGAATATATTAGGTTGTATTATATGGCTTCATTCTAATTTCAATATATATGTATATAATTTTTATTATAATAATTCCCAAGAATATTGCATACATGCAATCTTTGATATCTTGAATTTTGATATATCCGTAAAATTTTGGGGCAGGCCCATATACATACTAACGTTGACAGTGATTCGGTTAATTCAACTTAATAGTTAATTGGATTAATTATATATAAGAAATCCTAAAAGTTATGGAAGTTGAAACTAGCCAGTATAAATTACTGTGGAGTATCACCCATGGTATCAACAAGACTATATAGGACCCTTATAACCTATTTATTTAGCTGGTCCATGTGGAGTATAAGCTGACACGTCCTATAACCGTGGTCCACACGTACTCCCACGCAACCCCAGCACTACAATATCAAAAAATACAACCATTAAACATTCAAAAAGAAAAAATAAAATGTACAAGAGAAGATGACCGACAAGTTCATTGCAATTAAGCTAAAACTTGCTGGAGATTAGTTCTTGCAAATAATTCAATCAAAACCCCATCAATTTTGAAACTCAAGAAATTGAGTCACTTCAGCTTTCAAAAAGTAATCACTATTGAACAGAGAGTGAAAACGACGCTGAAGAATGAGATTTGGTTGATTCAAGAAAGGCTATTTAGATTGTGAATTTGAGTAATATGGAAGGAGAAATGTGGTGTTTTTTTTGGATTGTGTGGAGACTGGGATCACAGGAGGACCTGGAAAAATTTCAAGAGGTGAGGTCGTGTGTGTGATAATTTTGGGAATTTGTATTGGTGATTGGTGAGGGTTATTGACTTATCTTTAAGTGAATTCGTGACTTTGCTATTTGAATTTTCAACCAACCACATGCAGTCGAAAAATCATAGATACTAGCTCCTATCTTTCAATTACAAAGTTTCAATTTATTGCATGGTTTATTGTGATTTATTGATTGCAATAAAGCTCAGAAAGATAGCCGGCAGACATTCAGGCCGGTAGGCTAGCATCCTGGCCACTTTTACTTTTGGCGTTACAGGTAAACCAAAATTCAAGTTCAATCAGCAAACCAACTAACCACCAATTAACCGGCAATGGATACGGATACATGCTCCGGAACGTATGTAAAGCCGAGAGCTTACAGAGAAAACCAGATCAATTGCCGGAGCTTCACAAATTGTCTAATTATAGTTGTCCTTTCATGACACGCTTTTCCAAAGCGACAGACAAACATAATGTTGAGTTTACAAGCGGGGACTTACTTGGGCATGACCATTAACGTCGTATTGTTGTATAAGGAAATTGCAAATCAAATTATCTGTCAATTCTGTGCCAGTTCTTGAGTCTTGCAACAGGTGGCACCGTGCACGTTGTTATGGTCCTACCTCCTACCTAGCTTGCTTAAGATAGATTACTTCATTCGGTTTAAAGACAATACCTAAATCATCACCATCAACTCAACATGTAGTTATCCAAAGTTGCTGGCATTTCTCAAAGCCTGGCTCACAATAACATCATCCTCATCCTGTACGTACGCCTCGGTTCTGACAAAAGTGTACAGCTTGTACGTTCCAAGGCTCAAAGCTGACTCGTCAGTTCGAACTTTGAACAAGTGAGTCGTGGCCATGAACTGAACTGACTAAAATTCGATGAGGTGTCCTCTTGATCAAGAGTCAAGACAATGTTTACTTGTTTTTGCTGGAAAGAGGTTATCACATGTCACCAGCCACATGTCCCAAGTACTGGAAGTTGGAAGGAAGATTTGGATTGCTTTTGGTTTTCACCGTTTTCTTATCGACTATTTGGCTGGTCATTTGTAAACGCTCAGCTGAGCAGTGAGCAGCCCATGCAATGTGCATTTGTGCAGCCTGAGCTGAGTGAGCTGGTGCCCAAGTGCTGCCTAATCCGCAACTGCCAACTGCCAACGTAGTGGCCGCAGTTCCCGGCCGGCTTATTAGACCATTCATGATTCGACCGGGTCCGCTCATAATTGGACTTCAGCCCACCTGAGACCTGAGACCTGAGACCTGAGATTTGAGACAGATCCCGGCTCACGGCTCCCTGCTGCCGTCCACACTGGTACTGGGGGAGAGGGCAGCTCTGGTTGACGTAAATTAGCTTTTAGCAAGCAGATCAGTTATCTCAGCTTTCAACTTTCAAAATTCAGGCTGTGATCTGCCCTCTGCCCTCTGCCTATGTGCAGGCAGGCCCCAGGCCCCAGGTCCCCAGTGCCATTTGGAAACTGGCAGTGAACTTAAAACTCGAAAAGGCTCATCTTTAGATCCCAGCCAGCGCAGTGGGATTAAAGGCTGCTGATCATCGTCCCAGGTGTAGTGTACTTTGCAAAACCTGATTTCGATTTCTCTTGTATCTCCCCTTAACCCTTTCCAATTTATTTGACCATCATCACCACTATCAACTAGTGATACCTGTCTTTGTCTGTGAATCTCCACGCCAGTTTCTCTCTGCTCAAGGCTCACTATCTCCATCTTAAGGCCGGCCTCCCACAGACACTCTCACTCACTCATACTCACACTCTCAAAAGTCAAACGTGTACTCAATTCTCACTGTCTCGGATCGAAAAACCAATTTCAATTCTCATTCTCACTCTCAGTCCCATTCACACTTTGACTACCTGAACTCGTCACATCACAACAGCTGTCCTTTCGTTTTCTTGGTTGTTTAATTTGATTACAATATTGAATTACAAATACAACAGATCAGAAGAGAATTCAAAGTTACAACTAGTCCAAATCACAACCACATTCTCGCTCTCTGCCATCTGCCATTTTTTTTCGGCTGGTGATTTTTTTTTGAACTATTTCCCTTTCAAGTTCAAGTTTCTTCTCTACAAGAACAATTAGCACAAAGCACAAAACTGCCAGCTGCCAACTGCTGACTGGTCCACTAAGCTCAGAAAGTTCAAAGCTAATCTGATTTCTTTATTCTCTCGTCTGCGACTCGTCTCTCGTTACAACTTACTCGATCTCAGTATCCACAGGCAGAACACTGAACTGGCACATTTCATTTGATTCCCACTTACTGTCCCACTACATAATACACTACATAGTACAGACACGAACACATTACTCCACTTAATAACAACCTTTCATCATGGTGCAGTCAAATATCCTATCCATAGGCACCCATCCAAATATAGTTTTTTACAACTGGAGGCTATTCACCGCCAAAACTTGCACCATCACATACATCCCTGATTCCTCATCTTCAACAGACCCATCTCAAACCACGAATGGTCGCTCGAATCCTAAAAACAGATCATCCAAAGTCAACAAATCATTCCAATGGTCATCTCCTCAGTTCGGTAACTCCAGATTCACCATGTCTAACGTGTACCCAGACCTAGACACTTATTTGGGAGTCATGGCCAACAGCAATAAACTGCCAAAGATTGATTTCATCATTGTCTCTGCTTCTTCACTACAAGAACTGTCCAACATGTTTGCCAAATTGACTAAATTGGTTCAAGATCAATTAGCCAAGAAATATGTTCCTACCATTATAGTTGAATCCACGAATTTTGTCAATTTGGAACCTTTCATTAAGATGTCTTTACAAGTTGAAGCCGATGTGCCTATCTTGTCAATCATGTCCGATTTCGATGTCCGTGTGTTGGGTAATAATGTCTACGGTGTGCATCCTAGCAAAAAGGAAAGCGAGCTGGTTTACTTAGGTAGAAGCGGTGGTGAATCAGAGTATACTTCCCAGGATATCTCTCTGATTAACAAAGTTTCCGACTTGTTCGAAAGTGCCGGTATAGATGTCTACAAGTTGAACACTCCTTTGGAATTCCTCTCGTACCAATGGAAGTTCGCATTGCCTAAGATTGCCGTTGAACCATTAGCTGTTCTTTTCGAGAAACCATTTCCTAGTGATTTAAGACAACAGATTTTGGCCAAGCCTTTGATCAGTGGGTTGGTATTGGAGATCATCACTGTTATTAAGACTATGGGTTGTAAGTTGTTCAAGAGTTACGATAATGAAACTTCGTTGTTGGATAGACTCACTCAGTTATACCCTGTTACCCCATTATCTAAGGATTGTTCAGAGACTCCAAAGTTATACTATGATTTTTTCAACCAAAATGATCTATATTTAGATTTACTTTTGTTGCAACCGATTTTGATCGCTGATGATTATCAAGTGAAAACACCTTATTTGGAGTTCTTGTATGCTATTATGTCTCAGTTGAATGATAACAATTTCTCAACTTTGTCTCAACCTACTTCTCAATTCTGGATAAGAAAGAATGCTGAAAATGTTAAAAAGTTGAAACTCGATCAAGAGGAATTGCTTGTGGCTAATGCTAAGAAGGAAAGACAGTTACAGCAATCTCAAACTGAATTAAACGGTAATGGTAATGCTAACTACGGTTCTCAACAGGCTTCTGGTGTCATCCATCAACAACAACAGCAACTACCACCACAACAACAGCAACAACAACAACAACAACAACAACAACAACAACAACGTGGCTATACCCCTACACAACCATCTCCAGGTACTCCAACAATGGAAGAACTGTCAGAGATGGCAGCCGCCTATGTCCTAGCTGAGCAAACACCACCAATCAACCAAAGTGTTCAGAATTTCCCAAAACAACCAGCAGCAGGATACCAACAACAGACACCAAATGGATCCCCACAATCACAACAGGTACTCCCTCAACAACCAGGTTACCCACCTCAAGGACCAAACTACTCTCCTCAACAACAACAAGCATACCCAAACCCACAACAAACCGGTGCATATCCACCTTATCCACCACAGGGCCAAAATCCTGGTCCAAATGGTCAAGCCCCTAATGGCAGACCTCAATTACATGTGGATCCAAACTACAACAATGGCCAACAATCCCCTAACTTTGTGCCTGATCAAAACTTACCTCGTGGATTGCCTAACCAAGGTCTCCCACCAAACCAACAGATCTTCCAAAGAGGTGGTCCTCCTCCAAACGGTTATGGTCCTCCTCCTCAACAACCACAACCGTACTCAAGAAGACAATCAAGTGTGCCATTTGGAGCACAGGACATGAACATGATGAGCATGGGAATGGGTGGTCCTGGAGGAATGCCAACTTCCAAATCAAATGGTTTACCAGGTGGTGCTGGTCCATCTGGTTCAGGTGCATTCAACAACAACCAAGGTAGAAGTTTCACCATGCAATCAAGTAACTGGGACTACCAGGACTACATGAATAACCAAGGTGGTAGTCCAAATATGATGGCTCGTCCGTTCAAGAAAACCAACAGAAAAAACAGAATGTCCACGGCAAACTTAAACGGTCTGCAAGATATAGAGTCCTCTTTCTTAGGAGCTGATTCAAGAGGTATGCCTACACATAACAGAATGTCCATGATGCCCGTTGGTGGTGGTATGGGTGGCCCAATGGGTCGTGGTCCTGGCTCAAGACAACCTTCAAGTGGTAATTTCAATAGAAGATCCACCATGCCTAACGCACTAGCTGGTATGGGACCAAGTGGACCAGGTGGTATGCCTATGCCTGGCTCCAGTTATGGTGGTAGTAATGGTGGATATCCTAATGGAAACAACAGACAAGCTTCTCATAATTCCCAACAACCACAGCAACAAGGACAACAAGGACAACAAGGACAACCACCTGTTCCTGGCCAACAACAACAACAACGGCAATCATCATCAGAGTCACTCACTGGTCGTCCTGGTGTCAATGGTGCTGCTGGACAAGCTGGTGGATCGGATTCTAGTTTGGCTAATGGAAGCGGTGGGTCAACTGGTGGTTCGAATGAGGGAAGTCATTTGGTTCCTGTTCCTGAACCTACTCCGGCCCCTACTGCTCCTTATAGTACTGGTGCCGGTGCTGAGAATGGTCAACATGGTGGCAAGAAGAAGAAGAAAGGTGGTCTGTTTGGTAGAAAGAAATAGAAGTTGGATGTGTGAGTTTGTGTTTTGAGTTTCGTGGAGTTTTCTTTGTTTTTTTTGATTAATTGATTTTTGTGTTGAACTTTATGTTGTCACTTGCATTGCCCTTTTTGTTAATTGATTTACTGATTTTCATATTTGTTCATTTTTCCCAAGTTTTCTCCTAATTTTTATTTGTCTTCGTTGTTGTTAATCAATTGTGTTTTTCTTTTTTTTAAATTTTTCTGTTTCTTTATTTTCTCATACTTTTTTTTCTTATTTTTCGGTGCTTGTGTTTAATTTACTTTTATCGTTTACTTTCATTTTGTTTTAATTTATGCCATCACAGTCACTTCCCCGTTTGAAAAAAAATTCCTTCTATTTCTGGTTGAACAGCATTAAGTGTCCGTTTTCCATTTGTGTTCCCATATTGCATTCCTTACTCTATTCTATTCCAATTGCTCTAGCTTTAGCTTCCTATTGAACCTCCCCTACATGTTGCTCCATCTCACTAATCTTTTTGTTCCACTTCCATCTGTCTCCGTTCCAATTCTGTTCCTCTCTTAGTTACCATTATTTGCATAATGTGCTTATTCCAACGTACCGTTCAACAACTGTTCCACTCAATTTTCATTATCATCCATCATCTTAACACGCTACTACGGTTAACCTTTCCAATTCAGCTTTCTTTTTCCGTCTTGTTTCCATTGTCATCCTATCTTATATCAACTTGATTCCTTATCAAAAGCAAAAAAAGTAAAAAAAAGAACAAAAGCATATATGCCTAAAAAAAACAAATTTAAATACCTTTCCTTTCTTTCTGTTTACCTCTCCATTTCCATATACCACCCACGTGTTTGTGTTGCATTAATTATATCGGTGTCATTATAATATCATCATCCAGTTTGAGCCACTTCAATCATTCTTATTTCCCACATGTTTGTTTGTTAACCTTTCATTTATTCATCCATCTTCTCAAATTTTTGTTTTTCTATATTTAACGGTTAAAAAATCAATTCCATGCTCAACTCTTGATCGATATTTACGTTGAACTATACATATTCAATTCCCAATTGTATACCGTTTAATTCTCAATATTTTAGTTTTTCTTCATATATAGGTGTTTGTCTTTCCTTTAATTATTCAATATCCTTTTTTATCGTTATTATTTAATTGTGTTTTGATCATATATATCTACTCTTATCCACACCACTCTATTTCTTTTACCTTTTATCGTTGTCTTTAGTTATATCTATCTAGCTTCTTATTATAAGTGCTCCATAATAATAATATTTCATAATTTAATTTATACACATATATCTTAGTTCGAGTCCACTATAAGATATCAATCAGTAGATATTACAAAATAGTCATTTCAAAAGTGAAGTCAAATCTGGATCAGAATCTAGCTGGAGAACCTGCAATACTCGCGGCGGTGTAGCAGTAGCACAAACTCAAAAAACCTCAGCTAACCTGACATCGATATTCGTGGCTGTGCAAGGCTGTGCATGTTCTGAAATTTGGGGACATGAGCTTTGTTTACACATGTCCCAAAACGGCAATAATTAGACAAACGCATGTTTACATCTTGCAGGACAATGAGTGAGAATGAGCATTATTTCGGCCTGAGTTTGTCACTATTGGACGTGGATAAACAAGAAGATGTGATATATCTGGGATTTACACGGGTTCGGATGGTGAAACAACTGGAATTCAAACACTACTAACAAACAAACTCTCAGATCATTTTAACTATCTTTCATCTTTTATCCTTCTTTCTATTTTCCTTTTTGATCACTAGTTCTTCTTCTTCTTTCAAATCACTCAACTTCATCACTTCAGCACTGATCTATCAAGTCAAGTCTCAATCTCTAATTCATCTGATTCTCATTCCCATTCTTTACTTCTCTTTCAATTTTGCTATATTGATCATCACCTTAGGCTCCATTTTTTATTTTTGTTATCCTTCAAATAGATAACTTCTTCAATAACTGCCAGTTCAAATTATTTTACATAACATTCTTTTCTCTTTCTCCTCTTATTCAGCTATAACACCCATTTAGCGTTTACAGTTGATAACGATGAGTTCATTCAATCCATTTATAGATACAGAGTCCTCATTCAACGCCGACTTCAAACCTCTGCCTTTGCCAGATGATGTGTTTGGGTTTGACTCTACAAATCAAGGCTCATCTTCACAGCAAATAGATCCATATGGTCCTCCTGCAAACTACTCCCAGTCGGTAGGTGATGAAGATTTGGAATTGATTTTGTTCGACTTGGGTATCTCTGAGAGCGCAGCCCAAGAACAACAGTCACAACAGCAACAATCTCAGCAGATGCCACCTCTTACTGTTCAACAACAGCTGACCCAACAATCTTTCCAACAACAACAATTGCAGAATCAAAACCAAAGTCAAAATCAACAGCAGGTTTCTGTTGATAATTTGCAACAACAACAGCAACAGCAGCAGCAACAACAACAACAGTATGGGTCTCAATCTGAAGTTGTTAATTTCAATACATTCAATAAACCACAACTATCCAATAGAAAAGTCAGTGGTTCTGCTATTTTTGGGTTTGTTGGAACTGGTGATGATACAATGCTTTCATTGCCTGGTTTGCCCCCAACTCCAGTCTCTTTCAAGAATAAGAAGTTCATTTATGAGGATATCTCCAAGTTTGATAATCTCGATTTCAACAAATTGGAAGAATACCCTGAACCATCTTCTGCTTCAACAAACTTGGATTCTTCAAATAATGGTGGTGCTGGTTTAAGTAACAATTTACTTCCTCAAAAGATTCCAAATTTATCTAATTCCACGCCTCCTCCTAGTGAGAATATGATTCCTTTGAACATTTCCAAACGTCCAAAAGGCAAGAAAAACGGTGGTGCAAGTTACCAATTCAACGTCGCTGATACTGATGGTTCTTTCAGATTTCCTAGGGTCGCGCAAGCTTCGACCGTCACAGCTAGCTATTCTGCTCAGGATTTGCAACAGTTGAGATCATACCATACTGATTTGGAAGGATATGGTGATAATATTCCTGATTCAGTGAAAAGAATCCCTAAAAACATCAATATCAACAACAATGAGAACGATAACAACCACAACGATGCCATCAATAATCCTAGTCCGTTGGAAAAACGTCAGTTGGAAGAGATTGATAACTTATTGAACTACTCGGGTACTCAATCTAGAGATCAATCACTTAATATGGATCAACCACAGTTATCTAAACCTTTCACTGCTTTGCCACCATCTTTGAATACTTCACCAGAGAAAGACTCATTGATATCACCAGCAAAGAGCTCCAGTTCCACATCACTTGAATCAACTCTTCCTCCAGCGATCCCACCACCAGATGCATTTGCCACTCCTAAAAAGTTGCAGACTCCAAAGAAGTTGAAGTTGAAGGCTCAATATACTGAAGTTTTAAAGACTCCAACTCCATTAAAGATGACTACCACTGAAATTAGTTGGACTCCCACTTTGATTACGAAAAAGAATAAATTGTCTGAGAAAATTATCAAGGCTCAACAGCAAAGATCTCCAACTAAGAAGAAGAAGCCGACTATTACTTCAACTTTGGAGTCAGGTACATTGGATAAGTATTTCATTGGTCCAACTGAAGAAAACCTTTACATTTGTAAGTACCAAAGTTGTGAGAAGAAGTTTACCAGAATCTCAAACATTAGAGCACATATTCAAACCCATCTTTGTGATAGACCTTTCGTGTGTGATATTTGTAAGAAAGCCTTTGTGAGAAACCATGATTTAAGAAGACATCAAAAGGGTCATCAGGAATTCACATTTACTTGTCCTTGTGGTAAGAAGTTCCCAAGACAAGATGCTATGAGAAGACATAGATTGAGAAATATCTGTATTGGTGGTTTGGTTGAAGAAGGTAAGGTGAATAAAAAGAGAAAGAAAAACTCGAATTCTACAAATATGGGTATCAAGAGAGGTAGAACAAAGAAGGAGAAAAAGGTAAACAATAATATGAATAATGGCCCTATAGCTGATCCATTCTACTTGTATCAACAACAACCTCAACAGCAACAGCCGTATCAGATGGTTCCCGGTCCTCAACAACAACAGTTCCAAATGCAACATATGCCATTCCAACAATTCATCATGAGTCAACCTCCACAACTTCCTCCTCAACAACTACAGCCTATGCAACAACTATCACCACATCATCAACATTCTCAAAATTGCCAACATCAACCACGTCACGCCCATTCTCAATCTCAGCCTGTGTTACCAATAATGACCTCTCAACCAATGATGCCACACTTGAACAACTCAATGGCAGCATACACCACAACAGCAAACAACAACAACAGAACCTTGCTACCTCCACCATCATCAAATGACTCCGCAGCTCTTTCCCCATCTCCATCACCAACAGCACCATCATCATCAAATAACGATCAGGCTCAACTGGGTCAAATACCGATGAACTTCACATTTGATGTTTCCAACACCAACATCGATATGAACTCAAACAATAAAAATGGTGGATCAAGCAATGCTAGTAGTATACCAACACCAACTACGTCAACTGATGGAACCGGGTTAGGCTCTGGATTCTGTTGCGGAAGTACAGCTATGATGAAGTCTAATAGTATGCAGAATCAACAGTTCATGTTCAGTAATGGAAATGGGTTCTCTTCCAATGGTGGTGGAGATTTGGTTGATTCCAATATGTCTTTCAATATCGAGGAGTATATCGATAAGTATGCTGCTTCGAGTAATTGAGTTTTGACGCTGTACGTTGTTGTGGTTGTCGTTATTGAAACGATGCCTGAATATTTCACCCTTCTTTTCCAATGATATTGCTCTTCCGTTTTGTCTTTCTTTGATGCTTTTTATAAACTTTCACGCACACGAACATATTATTTAAAAAAAAAACTCAATGATGGTTCACACGTTTCCAAGATCAAGTTGTACTATTCTATTTCCCCATATCGCTGTCTCTCATTTCTGTCATTCCTTCTGCATTTGTCTTTTTTATTATTATTTTGTCCTCTTTTTCTTTTAATTTCGATCCTCGTTCCTTTTGCCAAATATGGACCTGCTTTTGACTGTGGTTCCACATTTTTTTTCGTTTGATATTTTATTTGTTAATATTCTTGGTTTGATTCCCCCTATATCTACTGAAGCTACAAGTAGAGTTGGGCTTGTTTAATATGGTTTTTCTTTGATTTCTTCCCTTTTGAAATTCCCGGTATCTATATCGGGTATTTTGTGAGTTTCATGTTCAAATTTGAATTTTCATTCCCTTGAAACATATTTTGCAATCGTTTATTCCTGTATTTTTTTGTTTCTATATTTTCATTGCCCTTCCGCATATAAAGAGTTTTTGTTATTGTTTAGCTGTTATTTTGTTTTACTTTCTTCTATTTAAGTTTCGATATATTAAGTTGGATTTCTGTTTTGTTTAATATTTAAGTTGCATTTAGTTACAGTATAATATATAGTGGATCGACTTTATATATATAGTCTTTCACGCGGACGTATATATCTAAATTCATTCACCTGCACATGTCTAGCTCATAGCTTTATAGACTTAAGACGTATTTCTTGCGGTATATCCGGCAGTTAAATCAAGACAATTATTGCTGGTTCTTACAAGAGCCAATTCAGACTTGTCTACAGTTTTCCATACTCGGATTTTGAATAAATTGGCAATCACCCATAATGCGAGGCTTCATCAATTAATTGTGTATAGGCGACAGATCATGAATAAGTGTCTTCAGTCTAATTCTTATTATTGTCGAACAATTGTCTGTACGTCAGCTCCAACGCTCTCGCTCTGGAGGGATCCTCTGTTCCACTTCCAGTTGGTCCTATACGCTTCGGTCCGGAAACTGTTCGTATACTTGTTGTCGAGTTGTTAATGATCCAATTCAAGTTTCTTGTATTGTTGTGGTTTCTCTGTAATCCAGTGGAAATGGTTCACACAGGTTTGAAAATGAATAACTCTCTCAATTGATCAAAGCTCATTGTTTTGAGATTCGAAACGTCGATTGAGTTTCTCGAGTTGTCTCCGGAACAAAGTTGAATATACACCAGTGAAGAAGGCAACTATTAAAATGAAATTCACAACTGTTCTCTTTATTCTTTATCAATTCAATTGTGAGAAGGTTTTTCGGAACTTGTAATTTAGTGAAACCAACACTGTACTCTTTGCCGAAAGTAATTGTCAAATGCAATAATCGATCGTTGAGACCAGAAATGAATTGGCGCCAAAAATCAAAGAATGATGAGTTGTAGTACTTGGAAAAATCAACATCTAATGATTTCAAAGTTGAGGGAAGTCTAGCTATCAACCGTGATATACCTGAAGCATATGGGGAGAAAATAAATGAGATCTATACCATAAATATCACTCCAGTTAAATGAATGTTCTTCTAGCGAATTGAGCCTGTCTAAGGAAAGACAAAATTGATCTGTATAGAAAGCTTCTCCGGTTTGCTTATTTTTGAATGGATGGCGAACGATAACGAAAGAGATAAACTTCATTATTAATGATAAATGGTGAATTATCGTCTTCAGTCTAGATAATTGGCTATCCAGTTCGACGATATAAATCTTTTTATGTTCTGGTCTATGAGAAAAATCAACACTCACATTAGTTAGGTGATTCAGTTCATTGGGATTGAAAATTTTTGGAATGCGAGTGTTGCATATATCTAACTCTCTCAATTGATTGGGCAAACATATGGTGTAATATCTGACCCGATTAGCCCAATATAATCTAGATCGAGACAACAAAGTGATACTTTGGGGTAAACAACTTAAAAATTTCGGGCTGATGGTGCACCGATACAAAATTAAGGAACTCAAGGAGCATATTTTCCCCAAGACATCTGCAAGGTCGACCTGGAGATCCGATATTGACACTCTAATCAGCTTGTTGGATTTTCTTACAACCTCAAAAGTGGGAGAAACATCTGCATCATCGTCTTCAACATCGCTGTGATCATAAAACTCCGTTTTGTTGCAGAGGGAAAGAATAGTTTTTTGCAAAGCCCATAAATCATCATTATCTATAATTGAATTCAAATTCAAAGAGTCAAGTAAGTTTCTAGTCGCATCCTTTATACTTGAGACACGACATAGTCCTTCACTGTTAAAAGGTTCACAATTGAATTCCAGAAAAACGAACTCGAAATCACCATCTTTATTAATTTCAATCAGCCGAGAAAATAATGCTAAAATATTGGCTCCACCAGCACTAAACAAGTCAAGCGTAGGTCGCCAGTCGATCGTTGACTTTACCAATTCGTCAGTCAGCAGTTCAGCCTCTTCCGACCTATCCAAATACCAATAGTGTTCAACCGGGGAAACATTGTTTCTCTCATTTTGTCAAACAATTCATCACTCGAATCAATATAACCAAATATCTTAGTTGCAAACCGGACAACATCAGAGAGAGAATTTTCAGAATGACAACCATAAACATATTCTCTGCATTCAAAATTCAAGAACTTAACCAGCCTATCGTTTTTGAAAGGACAAACTGCAAGACAAGGAGAGAATTTCACCATAATTGATTTCTCAAAAATAAAATTTTCAAATCCTTCAAACTGAGAGGTGGTTTCGAATATTGATTCATTGAACACCAACCATTGTATAATCTCAGACACAATGTTGTCTAGTAAATCATCATGTCAAATTAACGACGTAATAAATAGCACTGGTTTTGTTAACTCGAAATCCTCTTTGATGTTGAGGTATGGAGGATAGCCATTTTGATGATTAGGCAATGTATCTCGGGTGGTTGATCAACGATAACGGCTCGAACAAATGGCGTGAGTATCATCTTTGGTTATGTTCTTCAACGATTGATATAGTGCAATTTTTGTTTCGTGATGGAGGGCATATATCATTTTAATCCTACATCCTAAAATGATATTTCATGATTCATTGAATAGGCATCATGTCTTCTTGACACTTTCACTTATGTTGACCTAAAATTTTCATTCTGGGGCTGAGTGACTGTGCCACGGCTGTGTAATGATGCTCATCATTTCCGCTTTTGAATCAAATCTCAAATGAAACTACATCCCTCTATATAGTTACATATATTGTGTGTCTTTTTGAATATATAGGTAACATAAATGCTTTAAAGTTAGTTATTTAGTGCATATACAAATTCTCAACGTGGATACAGAAACAGGAACTTAAAAAGGTAAAATGAATCAATATGGAATACCATTAGTTAATCTCTGGAACTCATCATAACCTCTCGTAGCAACGTGCTCAAATGATTTTCTAATCAATGCTCTCATATATTGAGCAGCCTCCTTGTCACTTTTCTCAGGAACAAATCTACCAACTAGATGTTGGATAGTCTCACCTTTGAAACAATGCAATCCACTATCCAACATTGGACTCACAGCAGCAGCAAGAGTTTCAGCATATGGTCTAGCGGCTAAGAATGCCTTCACACAAAGTTCCTCAAACCATCTGTAAGCTTGGGTCTCGGTTGATCCACCCATAACTCTAACCATTTCTCTGGTCAATTTGAATGGTGCTTGTTCGAATTTGAATCCACCTGGGAAAATATCAAAACAGAAACCAAAATCAATGTGCAAAACATGACCATCAGAATCGTACATGATGTTACCATTATGTCTATCCTTGATTTCCAAAATGTAGGTGATGATGGAGTAAGCTGCCAATGATTTAACGAAATTCTTTCTGGCTCTTTGGAACTCACTTGATGTTTCAGGACCATATGATGCAATGAAATATTCATACAATCCATTAACTGCCTCTCTACCCAACATATCTCTAGAAATAGAGTTAGGCAATACATCAATGATACCACAACCTGGAGCGGTGGCAGTGACTCTGTAAGGGAACACAAAAACGTCAACACCTGCATGCATCCAAATGGTTCTCAACAAACTGATAATTTGCAAAGCTAAGACATCCTGTCTACAATCATCACCAACTTTGAAAATGGCACTTAACTTCTCAATTTTCTTTTCATGAATTTCTTGTTCATCTTCAACACGAACCACATCCTTTTCAATCATGAAAGATGCCAAGAATGGTGCCTTGGCGTGAGATTGCAATGGCTTACCAGATTTTCTATCAATGTCAACAACAATACCATCTGGATTACTTGGCAAATACACACCCTCCTCAACCTTGATTTTGGCCATTTCTTCATCAATCTTAGCTTTCTTTTCAGGCTTGGATTTCTTGATGTATGGTTTCAACTTACCAGAAATACCAGTGACCTCATCGAAGAAAGAAAACTCTTTCTCATAGTAAGCTTTACCTTCTTCAGTGAAACCATTGACCATAGTCTCACGAATATCATCCAAAGCAGGCTTGATCTCATCTGGAATTGTGGAGTCATCATCCTTGAATGAGTTGGCAGACATATTCCAAATAATTTGATGGGCAAACAATTGTGACACCGTTGAAGTTTCCAAAATGAAACGTCTAACATAACCTAACTCATCATATCTCAAAGTTTGGACAATTTGTGGGACATAGAAGAAAGTCAAATGAGGATCATAGCTCTCAATGGATCTCATTGCATATTGCAAAACCAATGGATCCTTATTGTAAGGAGGCAAGAAAAATTTGATTGCATCAATAGGAGCACATGAACCCCAAAGAGCAACGGCAGCTGGCGTCTTACCAGTCTCAGAAGCAATATACTGAACAGCTTCTGGCTCATGGAACAGATTTGCAGGTGCAAACTTTATCAAGTTTTTTAAAACCTTAGTCAAAGAAGAGGCTTTGTAACGCTGAACCAAGTTCAGAGCCAACTTACCCTCAATATTGTAAGCATCTGTCAACACCTTATCATCCAATTTGTAAAGAGCAAAAGTGCCCAGGGACTCACCTGGATTCAATGGTGATAACCAAGATGACAGGAAACTAATTTCATGATCCAGAAACAGCAGTAAAATTCCTCTCTTCTTTTCCAGGGCAAGCAAAGCATACTTGGTTGACAAGATAGCCTTTGCAACTTGTCTCAAAACTTCATGATCAGTCTTCATCTTCAACTTATTGTTACCATAAGGAACTGTGTGAGGCTTGTAGAACCAAGAAAGAGAACCGTCCAGAACAGAAGCGCACAATTTCACAGTATCATGTGAGTTCAAAGTAGCGTGTAACTTCATGACATCCAAACCAAAACTGACCAACTCGAATCTAGCCAATCTGGCATATGGGTGCAAACTAGCATGGGACAAACCTTTCAAGGACACCAAAAGGGATCTTGTGAACAGTTTGAGCAGATGATCACTTCTATACTTGGATGCCTCAAAGTGAGATTGGAACATACGGATCAACAGCAAATGTGGTTTGAAACGTAAAGCAGCAATATTTCCACTATGGTCCACTTCCGCTTTACCAGTTGGTAAGTACTCCATTGGGTAAAACTTAGCATCCTTCAAATCATAGATTCTACTGAAAAGACCTCTTTGCAATCTGACGGTTGTCTCAAATTGTTGTAAGATTTCTGCAAGCAATAAACCTGAAATATTTGGTCTTTCTCTGATAACATCTAACCAGTATTTGATTGAAATAGCCATTTGGTCACCGTTCAATTGGATAAATGGTAGGGAAACAATATCAGTTGCAAAATTACCAAAACCATGTTGTGTGACAACAAGGGTGACGGCTAATTTCTGAGTGATTTCTTCATAATCAGACATTGGAACCTTTTCATTACTGAGCAATCTTGATTTCAAAGTGGATACAGTTTGGTTTAAGAAAGCAATAGGAGGAACTTCATCTTGAGCAAGTCCAATAAGCTTCTTGGCAGCAATACTACTTGGCTCTCTCTTAAATTGATGCTGAGTCAACAAGCCTGAAGTCAAGTTGATTCTACCGGCAGTACTTGGTTCCAGTGTGTAAAGTTCTTTATCAGAAGGTAACACTTTACCAGCCATTTCCAATGCGAAGGATGAACCAAAGTTAACTTCATCAGGAGCAGTGTGAGATTTGGTGACGTAACTTCTAAGGATAGACTTCATATTCAATCTGGATTTCAATTGACATTGGGTAACCCATGACTTCGCATGAGAAGAGAACTTGTTCAAAGTTTCAACACGCCATTTATGAGAATCGGACAGAACTAACTTAACACCACTGATATCTGAAGTGAAAACAATTTGTGGTTCATATTCATTAGTGTCACCATCAATAACACTTTGGAAAAGTAATTTGAGAATGTCCAATAACGAAAAGATACCAGCTTCATGACATAAAACGGAGGGAATGCACATGATAATCAGGTCAGCAGATTGGAACGCAGTGGACTGTAAGACCGGATCTCTGTGACAGCAAAAAACAAAAATGCTTTTCAACTGTTCTGAAATCTTATCGATTGTGAAAGATGAGGAACCTCCCTTTTGAACATGGGCAACATACTTAGAGGCACAGAAATAAGCAATTGAACCACAATAGTTCTGCAAACCAGAGATAACAATGGATGGATCAGAGAGATAATCCAAACAGAGAGAACAGTCACCAGAATCAACACGCAAAGTTTCAACTAACAAGCCTGCAGCCAAGAAAATAATCTTTGGTTTGGAAACTTGGGTTTCAAAAAATTTGGTATCGAAAGACTTTGAATTCAGAATAGTCTTCAATGTATCTTTATGTAACTTCTCAGTGTGCTTGGAAGTACCACGTCTCAAAACTGTATTCAAGTCAATCGATGTCTCACTTCTGTTCCAAGAGGACTCAGAAGCCAATGGAGGAGTACTATGTGCTATTCTCAACAAATGTCTATGGTTCTTCTTAGTCAATTGTGAATCAAATGCAAATCCATGACAGCATAAATTGTACCAAGCATCTTTGAAAAGGTCAACAATATCTTTGTCAGTTGGGATATCCGGTGGGGACTCAATAGATGGCAAAACAGCAGCCAAAGGAGGCAAATAGGATTCAATCTTGGAGGCAGCATCACTGACAACGGCATTAGGTCTATGGTTGGCTTCAGAATCACCTTGAGAGATGATGTTCGATAAAATGCTATCCAAATAAACGTTCATCCATTTCTTCTTCGGATCACTAGCGATAATCTCAGATAAGAAAACCCAAACAGCAATAACATGATCCAATTCACTTTGACTCTTACAGTTGTTCAAGATATCATAAACATTTCTCAAAACAATCAAAAATTCACGTTTCTCCATAATGTTGACGAAACTGGCCAAACCTTCCAATAAAATCAAGTTGGATTCATCTGCAGTCTTATTGATCTTTTGCGAGATGATAGTAACAACTAAGATGTTAAGAGATTCATTGTGGAACTCCTGGGTAATTTCACCGACAGCGGTGACGACATTTCTGCAAATGATAGGTCTAGATTCTAAAGTGGCAGAATCACGGTCAGACTGTAGTGACTTATTCTCAGGACTCTTATCCGAGTGAACATCTTTAGGATCAGATAAAATGTTGGTCAATCCATAAATTGAAGAGACAATTTCGTCTTGCGACAATGGTTTCAAAGAGTAAATAACGGATGAAGTCAACATAACCACAGAAGCTGGGTCTAACATAGGAATGGATAAAATTGATGGAAAGAGTCTATTCAGTTGATAACCAACAGCAGTATCAGTCTTTGATAAAATCGCAGCGGCTGCAAAAATAGATTGCAATAGTTCAGAATTGACGATTTCGAACACTTCAGAGCTGTTATCGAATTTGGAAATTTGATCCAAGTAAGAGTTAACATATGACTTAAATTCATCAATAGGAACAATACCATTCAAAAAGCCAAGGGAAATGATCTCCAATGAAGTGGCTTTGATCAAGTAAACGGCAGACAAACGAGGATGACTTGAAGCAGTGATGGTGTCAGGGGAAGTGTTTACATACTTCATGTTTCTCAGAGAAATATCGAACAGATAAATCAAAAGATCTTTTTCACCGGCATCAAATTCCCTAATGTTTTCACCTTTACTGATCATGCAATGAATTAAACTCTCACCTGGTTGACCACCGATCAATTCACACAAGAAGCTGGTGCATAGTTTACCAACCAAAAACATGAAGAACAAAGATGAGAATTCAGAATTGTACTGTTGGAAAGTGTGCAAGATTTCAACATCCAAATTGCCAATGGAAAGAATCGCTTGTTCGACACAATTGTAAAACTTGTCATCAAAGACAGACAACAAATTTCTGAATAGGTCGTTTGTCAGGATGGAAACCTTGTCAGTTAAAGCTTGAAGTAATCCAATGAGTGAGAAGTAGGAGGAAAAAGAAAATCTAGTTTTTCTGAAAGTAGAGACAAAGTCCTCGATGATGGAGACAACTTTAGGTCTCAATGCAGGAAAATTGATACCAAAGCTTGAGATAGCCAAAACCAGCTCATAGGTCATCTTTGTCCATGGAGCAGTATTGTTCAACTTCTTTGAAGAAAACTTTTGATCTCTGGATTCATTCAAATAGCTAGTGAATCTAGCCAGCAAAATTTCAGCTTGTGTTTGGTTTTGAATTTTTGAGCTGCTTCTGCATAGTGCAATTAAAATTTCTAGTTCCGAACTTGAGATGGTTTCACCAGACAAATTAGAGTCCTTCGTGTATGTCAATAATTTTTTCAAAGTTGGATTGACTGAGTCTTTGAGACTAGCATTCTTAGGGGTGTTTTTGGCTGATAAGATAGCCAACTTCTCAAGTGCTTTTGCACGGATGGAATCTCTTGGAATTCTGTGGGGGAGGGATGGGAATGGTGGTTTGCTTCGTTAGTACTGGTATCATGTTGAAGGAATCTGAGTCAGCAGACGTCCATTTCACTCTACATACCCTGAGTAATCCATTCTGCCAGTTGTTGATTGAAGGAGTTGTATACCGATTTGGGTTGTGCAGCTACTAAACCTGGTGCTGCCTTGTAAGTTGTTGTGATCGAACACGTTTTCTCCTGTTAGAACTTCGGTGTTGATGGATGGATTTCATTTTCCTTCAAGGGATGCGCATGCTCACTGCTCATTTGTTCAAGAAAACATTTTGCACAAAGATTATCGACATCTGTCTTACATTTGAACAACAATACTAAACTGGTGCCTATATCAAATGGAAACTCTGCTAATATTAAACTAATTTACAATAACAAAAAATCAAACAGAAAGGGAGAAAAGAATGAACGGAGAACAATTAGTCACATAGTATAGCAAAAAATATCCACTTGCAAAAAAAAAGTGTACCCAATATTTAAGAAGTAAAGAAATCCGTGAGAAATGTATAAAGAGTCATCAAAGTAAACTTATATCTATGCAAAATGGAATGGCGGCCCAAACAACCTTGTTAAAGAATAAACAAACTTAAGAGTAAGTTTCAATAAGGGTATCACGCAAATTGCTAGAGATGGCATCAGGCTTAGACTCATCCAACTTGAATATACTTTCAACGACAGACAACTCAGTGAATGTAGAATCGTAACCAGCAACAGCAAGCCAATCGTTGACAACCATACCAGCACCAACAACGGCGGAACCTCTGTTGACGGTACCGGCAACCAATGGAACTTGTAACAAGGATGACAATTCCTCTTGATCCTGAATTGAAGTTTGAGGATGAACCAAACCACCTTGGTTAGATAGCGCACAGTAAGAACCAACCAACACATTTCCGGCAATGGTTTGTCTAAACACCTCAACACCAAGGACATCAGCGATTAATTCTTCGGTTTCTCTTTCAATATCAGGATGAACCAATGCAACGTAATCGTTACAACAGATAACGTTACCTAAAGCAGAAAGTCTTTCTTCCACTCTTTGAATCTTGATTTCATCTGGTAAACTATTTCTCAAATGCATTAATTCTTGATCTGTTGTTTGTGCTGGGACCAATAACCCTCTTCTGTTACCTGCTGTCATGGTACCGACAATTCTGGTACCGGCAATGGTAGTGTGCACAACTGGGATAACATCACCTAATTCGGCTTCAAAAGCAGAGTAGAAGTTCTCTGATCCACCAACTGGGACCAAACAGTACTTGTTGGTCAAATTGGAGAAGACACCGACTTCATTGGAATTTTCAAACTATAACAAGACAGATATAAAAATGATGGTTAGTAGTCATTCAAGAAGGGCAAAATAGCCGGATCAATTTGAAGACATGTACATACTTGTGTTCTGGTAGCCATATTCGATTGATAATCTGTAGTATTAGTAGTAATATGTTGTGGTGTGTTGGTTAAGGGCAAAACGAAAGACGGATATAGGCCAAGTTGTAATCAGGCTTGATGAGGTTTAAAATTTTTTTTTGCATTTTTTTCAGAGTGAGAAGGTGAGAAAAGTAAGAGCGACATTTTTCAATCTTATATACCAGAAGACGAGATGGCAAACACGAAATTACAGAAGGAGAAAACCACCATTCCTACATTAAATGTTCCAACGAAAACAACTAATTCAATGGTGAAAGTTATTTCCTGTTCTATTCCCCGAAAAATATAGCAGGCGACAGTTTCAAATAATGGTCATGGAAAATTAAAAAGGTTTTAAAATATTATCTGCGAACATTTCTGGGCATTGTTTATTTATTCCCGATTACCACAGAACCAGTTTGAAATTGGAAAACGCTGGTTATGATTCATTTTTGCTTTTACCACAAGTACAGCTTAGAGAAAATCTACACGTATACCATGTTGTCTTATGAATATGAACCAATTGGTTCCAGTTAACAGTGGTTTTCCTCACAGATGGCGCTTTTCAGAAAGTCAGTTTCGACAAGAGAAGTTCTTGGTTGACTTATTAGTCGGTCTTGCTTGTTTGAAAGAGGAATCGATTATGATTACTTTTGAATGGTATTGAGTGATTCCCCAGTCTGAACTGGAAGAGTGTTTTCATGAACTTTCCGGTGAAAAAAAGAAAAGAACACTTAGAAGATTTTCGAACAACAAAATCGTTTATGATTAGCTTGCAATGGAATAAGATAGTTTGTCGTTCGGGCATCAGTCAGATTTTGTTACCATCATGCTTCAATTCAGATTGTTCAAGAAAGCTACTTCGGTGTAGGTCGAACTCAAAATGTGTCAGTCTATTCACAAATTCATTTCAGGTGGTTCATTGTCCATTTTTTTCGATATCTATAAGCAGTGATCATGACAACGAGTATCAATTCCACATTACATACCCAATCACTATACGTCACACTATCACTGCCAAATGGATGAACTTACTGAATACCTGTTTAGCTTGCAGAATATGTGTTCCATCGTATCACCATAACGTATGAAAATGATAAACTAAAAGATCCGATCTGAATAATGAAGTGTGCAGACTATTATAACAGGAAACTATACATCTGGGTATTCATTGTCTTCAACTTTTTGACTGTGATTAATTGGAAGTCTACTGTTGGACGAGTTCATATTGCATATAAGGGGGAACAACTGATACCATTTTGCCAAAGGTTTTAATGCCATTTAATTTAATTTACAAGCTCAAAAACACCAAACCCTTGAATTCAGAATAATGGTACCATATTGCCACAGTACATCCAATTGGACGTGTCCAAGAAAAGAAAGATACAACCGAGGAGAAACCTCATCTCTCAACTCAGTGTTAAAACAGCGTTGCTGATGATGTATACTCCGGCTTTTTTTATATCCAGTTAGTTGACTCGAAGTTATGACTTGCACATACTCAGATTGAAAACTACGATCGTATACAGCCGTAAATATATAAGTGAATTTATATGAAATTAAATGCAATACGAAAATTCATATGTGCTATAAAATAAAATCGAATTCGGCCGATCGAATATAATCTCTTACATGATTTTTGAAACCAATAGGATGTCCAATGTTTTTGTACGGTTTAGACCGAGCCGACCGACCGGCTAGCTTACTACTATAGCAGCTTACTACGATAGCAGCTTATACACTCAGATGAAATAAACTCGATCAGGAGTAATAAGTTATGTGTCGAAGACATATTGTTCAATGTTTACATATTTCAAAAGTGCTTTTATTCCAGATTCGGTTGTTGCAAAGAGTCAACAATGAAAAACTTTAATTCATGGACTATAGCTATAGCTGCGAATCTACGGTCAGCTTAATTGGTCACCGCCTGTTTAAAATAGCATGAAATCTCCTCAAGCCGACGTGTTTACGTGAGCCCGTAAATATCATCTATACGTGATTTATCACATTCCATAAGCATTGATTATTGATGTGGACCACAACGTTGAAGACTTTGAACCGAATAATCGTTCCACAAATGTTTATCACGGTTGACCAAGACAAGCTGGAGGCAGGAGGCAGGAGGCTGAAGCTGAAGTTGAAGCTCTCTCTCAGTCATACAGCGTTATACAGCGTTATACAGTGTTATACATGCACGTATATACAAGCAGAAACATATATCCAAAACATACACACATGCACCTTGTTGGCCAGCTGGCTTAGTTCATACATGTGTGTATCTTTGTCACAACAATTTTTATTGTCAGACCAGATCCAGATTCCAGACTTTTCACCTGAACAACACGTAATTTTCAAGTTACAACCGAAATAAAGTCATGATTTAATTCGTCATATAACTTGCCTGTTTTCCAACATACCACTAGTTCTAACTAATTCATCAATTATTTAGGTTTCAAATATTATCATACAATATATGACTACTATCTTCACTTCGCCTACATGATTTTGATATCAAATCCAGGTGCTTTGGCAATACCAGGCAAACTTCCCTATGAATTACAATGTCTTATCTTGAAAAATCTCCTATTGAATTATTTTAGCTTTTCACAAGATGTACATCAGGACCCAGAAGGATTGAACAGGATGAGAATTCCAGACATGATTGCTCAATTTGTGAGTTTATTCGGTCACAACAACATGATAGATAGTGTCTTATCGATGGTTATAGAAGAATCAGAGTTTGACGCAGTTATCTTCAACAGTCCCCATTTCGGCCAACTAGTGGCTTTCATCTTAGCAAAATCTATCAAACTCAGATTTTTAAAGTTGAGATTCATGAGTCTGTTGGATTTAACTGACCATCAACAACTAAAACAGAATGTGTTTTCTTTATTGGAGTTTGGATGTCATGAGATTTCTGCTGAAAAAGAGTTTTCTCAAATCTCACAATCTAACGTTCTTGATCACATAGCTTACATGAAATTTGTCACTTCTTTGAAACTTGGAAATCAGGAGATGCGGATCTTTTACAATGCTGGTATGTTTCGACATTTTCATCGTCTGAATCATTTATCTCTTGTCATCACTAACTACCAGGAGGTTTCTTTTCTTAACCATATCATGAGTGACTTAAGGAACTGGTTTTTCGCCTCTTCATCAACAACAACATTACCATCCGAAAACCGAAAAAGGCTTAGCCTAATCAGCCGAATAGAAGACACTGATGTCCCATCTGAAGCTCACAGCAACCAAGTCAGACTATTAACCGAGTTGCTCGTGGATAACAAGGACCTGAACATTGAATTGGATATCTCACCGTATGTGCTCATTCCACCATCTGTGTGGAACTGCTACTCAGACTTAGTGGTACGGCATGGAAACGTCAAGACTTTAACCATCAAGTTATCTCAAGAATACACTGAATTCGGATGGATGAACAACATTCCTGGTCTACGAAACCTGACAATCAAACTTGATCCCTTAGATGACATTCCTGATACAAACAGCCTTATTGAAATATCCAATTGCTTTGTCGTCAACCTGATGTTTAGTTCAAACTGGCCACAAACAAGCATATACTTTTCCGGTTTGTCCAGCACACTGAAGAGAATCTACTTACAGAACTGTACCCTGACTGCCGACTTCTTCATTACTCTTCCAGATAGCGTTGAGCTGTTATCTTTCTATATGGTTTGTCTCGAAAAGGCAGTTGATAGTATTAGACTGCCTACTTCTCTCAACACTTTGGTTATCAAGGAAAACCCACACTTCAAAACACTACCTGCGGTGACTAACATTAAACAACTAAACAATCTTTACACCGTGGTGCTTGAACTAGCTAATGGAATACCAATTGAAACAGTACAAGGCATCATCCTCGAGCTCCCTACTTCTGTCGAAGACCTAACTTTAATCAACGATGATGACCCAGCAGTTTCGAACTTCCAAGATGATGAGTCTAATTACATCAATCACCCAGATGAACTAACCTACACACACTTGAAATCGTTACGGAAATTATCATTTTCAAGTTCTTGTTTCGACTCCACTGATTTTGATCTCTCAAGATTACCACCTGTTGAAACCCTGCAATTTCGTGTGTTTGCTTCACTTTCAGGCCAGTTTTCACATACTTTACAAATGTTAGATTTGAACTTACAACTGTATGATGGATCATTCACTAGTTTTTGGACCATGTTTATAGCCAAGCTGGACAAGCTGTTGAGATTCAAAGCCAAAGTAAACGGTCAGGGAACAATTGACCTTCGTGAGATATCTTTTTCTTCTCATCTTGTCTCTTTTCAACTAGAGCTCTTGCCAATGGGTTATAACCATTCTGTTCATGGTGGTCGTCTTGTCCTTAATAAGATTCCTGACTCATTGAAATTTTTTGGATTGTGTACTCCTGTTTACTCATCTGAAGGGAGCTATGCTATTTCTGTTGGTCTTGGAGAAACCGTCGAATCGGTTAAAAACAAAATTGTCATGTTACCTCCAGTGGCGTTCCAATTTACTTAGTCGATTGTTATCATTTACTCTTGCCATTATTGACATGAGCTCTTCAATTGATGTATCACAAGGCGCTAAAAATTTAGAAATTACGGATATTAAGTCAGCTTTTACACCGGTATACATTGTCTAAATGTCAACTTTTTCAGATCATGGGTTATCAAATTAACCAACGCATAGTTTGTAATTTGGGTTATATCAGCACCAACTTGTTGTATCTCCAAAAAATGCCAATTGGTTGAACATTAATATCCAATTGAGTTGACCTTTGCATTAAGATCTATCCATGTCAAGCACTCAGCTGAGAGATACACTCAACGCACCAGCGGATCGATGTCTTTCACTTTGGAAATTATATATAGTAAGTGGGTTGTAGTTGTCTCACGATCAACAATTCACAAACTGAAATGTTTTTGTTTATATAACCAATTATTTGTGTATACATATGGAAAGTAAAATTTTGTATGCTAGCTTTCTATGTTTGACGGCCTACGAATTTTGGAAGCGCAATCATAATCATATGGGACAATCCCCAAGTTGGAATGTGCTTCTTCACGTATAGTACGTAGTAATTCAGTTAGTGCGGAGTCAATACTGTACCACAATTCATTAAACATCATTAATTGATAATCCAACACGTACTTTCCACCATCAAACCACAGACATATACTACCATCTGTCATACTAATACACATATTACCTCCCTTATATAATGGTCAAGGTATATTTCGACGAAGGCTATAAGAAGGCTTTTGAACAGCTCAAGACACCCAAAGTGCCCAATAAGAACATGTTTCATAAGATCTCACGAAGAAGTGATGCTTTGCATTTTTCTGATATGCTATACCTTCTTAACAGAGCATGCTAACAGTGCTAAGGAAGCAGAAGCCAGCATTTATATTTTTCATCCAGAAGCATATGAGGAACTGCTAAGTGGTGGTGATGAACACAGAAACGAGATGAGACAACAACAGTCTAACATGAACCAACAGTCGTCAAAGAGACAAAAGATACCTCCCTTTTTACGGGATTCTCTCCTTCAAACTTCAATGTGCTTGGTGCACACGAGGTATTTCTCGGGTGCTTTTAGACTATTGGCTAAGGAACCAGAACAACCATTCTTTTTGATACCTGTGTTCACGAAGAGAAAATCAACCACTGGGAAGTATCCATTGAACAATTTGAACCTGGTGCTGATGGATTTGAGAAAGAAGAAGATGTTTATTTTTGACCCGAATAACGATTTCAACGTCAAAAAGGACATGCATTCCAAGAGTAATCTTTTTGCCGATGACCCTTTGGATGATGACTATTCCCAAGCAAAGGGTGGATACAAAGCTCACAAGTACCTTGCAAGAGTCGCTGAGTATTTGGCTACACCACTGATGTATGGTGACACAGATAATGATTCAGAAGATAGTTTACAAGTTGGGTACTTTGGAGAATCTGAAATTGGCTGGAGAGAAGATGATTGCCAACGTGAGATTCTGTATCGTACACTATATCACATCAGGACATTCATGGAGAAGGTCGTACTCTTTGATTACAAAGCCAACCATCAATCTTCACCATTGGATGAAATCGTACGTCTGTTGAAGAAAGATACATCTGTTTCACCAGTAATTGAAGCAATAGTTAGTACTGGTTATCCAAATTTGATGTTCATGACCCATGACAAACTCTTCGACTCAAGTAAAGGCATTTACTGTTTTGGACCACGTGCAGAAAGATCAAGATCAAGATCAACAATAACCTCAGATTCAAAATCTACACCAACTGAAAAATTACAACAATGGCAACTCCCAGTGTTTTTGCCATACGATATATTCTATCTATACTCAAAACAAGCAGCCGATATTGTCAAATCAAAAGGTTTTACCCCATATACTGGTGATGTTACTAGTGACGAGTCTCTTCAAAAGTCCAAAAAATCTTCTTTAGCTACTGACCACTCTAGAATGGAAAATGAACCTGCTCCTGATGGTTCAAATGTTGATACTGCAGCTGATACTGATGTTTAACTTACCGCTACGGCCACATTTGCTGGCACATATTTACTATAAGTAGAAATACAAGAGCACCATATCGATACCTTTTAATTTTTATGGTTTGCTATATATCTACGAATCTGATATTTGCCAGGAAATTAAATCAAAAACGCCTATATTATTTTAAGAAATTATAAAAATTCAAAGAAGTGAAATATATATACGTAAAAGAAGAGATATAAGACAAAAGAATAATAATAGAAAATCCTAAATGCAAAAACTAAAAAATCAATGACTAAAAACCAATATTAATAAACTCAAGTTTTAAAAAAAATCAAGCATAATTATCAAACGAAACCGACATTTAATCCAAATCCAAATCACCATCGTCGGCATCAGCATCATCTGTCCAATCATCAACGTCAACATCCATATTATCATCAACATCATGGTTAGGAACAACAACGATACCACTAGAATTAGTAGTAATAAGAACTTGTTCCTTATCCTTAACTTGACCATTCAAAATCATAACAGCCAAATGGTTCAAAATGGTACTCTGAATCAATCTGTTCAATGGTCTAGCACCCAAATCGGCAGAATAACCATTTTGACACAAGTATTGCACAGCAGAGTCATCAACGTTCAACTTGATTGACTTACCATTAGCTTCAAATCTTTGTTCAACTTCTTTCAATCTTAACTTGACAATCTTGGAAATGGCGGATCTGGATAATCTGTTAAACACCACAGTGGCTGAGATTCTGTTGAGGAATTCTGGTCTGAAGTGGGATCTCACGACATTCATCACTTGTTCTTTAACATCTGATGTGATCTTGGTACCCTTTGACATGTTGATGAATTGGGCACCCAAGTTAGAAGTCATGATCACGATACAGTTGGAACAATCAACCAAAGTACCATTAGCAGCAGTGATTCTACCATCATCTAACATTTGCAATAAGATGTTCAACACTTCAGGAGCTGCTTTTTCGACTTCATCGAACAAGATGACAGAGTATGGTTTTCTTAACAATTGGTTGGTCAACATACCACCTTCTTCATAACCAACGTAACCAGCAGTAGAACCCAACAATTTCGAAACTGAATACTTTTCCATCAACTCAGAACAGTCGATTCTAATCATGGCCTTTTCATCAGCAAACAAGAAACCAGCAACTTTCTTAGCCAATTCGGTCTTACCTGAACCAGACAAACCCAAGAACAAGAAAGAGGCAGGTTGGTTAGGATTAGCCAAACCAGATCTGGATAATCTGATGGCGTTTGAGACAGCTTTGACTGCAGCACCTTGACCGACAACTTCAGATGACAACTCTTTCTCCATGGTGATCAACTTGGCATTTTCGGCTTGTGTTAACTTTTGCACTGGGATACCGGTTAATCTAGCAGCAGTTTCGGAAACTTGGTCGGAACCAACAACATTCTTGACCATGAATTGATCAGACTTGGTTTCTTCTTCAACAACCTTGGCTTCCAATTCTTCAATTCTCTTTTCGACATCTGGAATAGCAAACATTCTCAAATCGGCAATTGTTGCAGAATCGTGTCTTCTTTCAGCATCTTGGGCTTTGATCTTCAGATCATCCAACTTCTTCTTCATCATAGTTAACTCTTCATGACCTTCCATTTCTTGGTGGTACTTTTCTCTCAATGGAACCAACTCCTCTTCCAGATTCTGTTTCTTTTGCAAAGCCTGTTGTAATCTTTCCTTGGTGCTATCATCGGCATCTTGATCTCTTTCCAAAGCACTAATTTCAACTTCGATCAACTCTAATTGTCTCTCCTTAGAATCTAATTCTTCAGGCTTGGAATCTCTAGCAACAGCAACACCAGCAGCAGTCTCATCAATCAAATCAACTGCAGAATCAGGAAGTTTTCTATAAGTTAAGTATCTTGAAGCCAATTGAGCAGCAGTAACCAAAGCACTATCCAAGATTCTAACACCGTGGTGAATTTCATATTTAGGTTGTAAACCTCTCAAGATAGCGACTGTTTCTCTAATGGTTGGTTCTCTGATATCGATTCTTTGGAATCTTCTTTCAAAAGCACCATCTTTAGCAATGTACTTTCTGTACTCACCAACGGTAGTGGCACCGATACAGTGGAATTGGCCTCTTGCCAAAGCAGGCTTCAACAAGTTGGCAGCATCGGATTTACCATCACCCATCAACATATGAATCTCATCGATGAACAAGATAACCATAGTCTTTGAATTCTCAACATCACTCAAGACACCCTTGATTCTTTCTTCGAAATCACCTTGATACTTAGCACCAGCTTTCAAAGAACCCAAATCCAGAGCATACAACTTACAGCCTTGTAACACTGTAGGAACATCATTATCGATAATTCTTTGAGCGACACCTTCAATGATGGAGGTCTTACCAACACCAGGATCACCAATTAAGCAAGGATTAGACTTTGTTCTTCTGGCCAACACTCTGATTGTTCTTCTAATCTCTTCTTCCCTTCCAATAACTGGATCAATCTTACCCTGCAAAGCCTGTTCGGTCATATCAATGGCATACTTGGACAAAAATTCATACTTTTCAGAAGAATCAGCTTGTCTGGAATCAATTCTTTGGTTACCTCTCAACTCCACAACTTGAGCTCTCAACGTCTCGATATTAACACCAGCCTCTTTCATGATTGTCTTTATGGATGAGTCTTCCAACAAAGCAAGCAAAATATGATCCTGACCAATAAATGTATCTTTCTGTTGACTCTTGATTTTCTCAGCTTTAGTGATGACATTGCTTGCAGATGCAGACATTGAGGAACTCAAATTGGAACCGGATATGGAAGGAAGATGGACCAAATGTTTGTTAACGACTCTAGTGAATGATTGCCAGTCCAATCTACATCTTTCAATCAATGCTTTCAAGTAGATGGACTCACCGTCTTTGCCTTCTGTTGGAGTCATAGCAGCAAGAATATGAAGTGGAGTAATTTGTGCATGTTGGTTTTGTTCACATATCTTCTGAGCATTGGTGATGATTTCCAAAGCTCTATCAGTAAATTGTGAAGAATCCATTATGTGTGATTATGTGTATGTGAAGTTTTTGTACGTGTGTGTGTAACTTTTGTTGTTGTTAATTGTTGTCTATAGTAACAGAATACTAATTGTGAATGTATGGTTGAAGAAGGAACAGAAAGAATGAAGAGGGGAAACAGCCAGATGTTGGCAATGGGGTGGGAAAGCAGCTGATTTATACCAACTGGAAATAACCACAGGTTGGGCAACTGTAGTTACTGGCTGGTACTGAAGACGCAGGACGAGGATCACGCGGCGGCACGGCATAAACTGGCCCATACTAGAACCTTCCAGATGGAGCCGCTTTCCCGCTTTGCTAGAACATTCCACCGAGCACTCCGCTGTTCGAGCGCTCATTGGTCAATTCGTGAACCTTCTCGAATGGCATCAACATACACATTTTCTGATTTATTGCATCCCAAATCAGCTGTGATTTCGATTGACACTCTTTTGGAAATAACTTATTACTGTTCTTGACTATCGTATCATGCACCGACATTTCGAGAATACCATGGGATGGTCGGATGTTGGAAGTGAGCCGATTGCTCGATCAACTGATTGAATGCATGGATGTAGTGGCTATGCGGCTATATTTGTCACAAGAGCATCTCTCAAAATTGAGAACCGTTTCTTAATCATATTGGAATATTGGTTCTTGAAGAGTGATCAAAAACAACAGTAAAATGATAACGTTGTTTGCATTATGTACCACATGTACTGGAAGCAACTGGAAGCAACTGTAAGCAACTGTAAGCAATTACAGTACAGCTAGATAGTGCAATTATCCAAGAATTGTCCAGTTTTGAGCAAATGTAAGTAAATGTGAGAAACAATAGTACAAGAAACTTGAAAAACAAAAAACGTAGAAAAAAAGGAATATAACCCGGGCATGAAGCACTTGACGAACTGAAAACCAGTCAAATGCGATAAAAAACCAGGTAACATTAATATCGGATTATACATCACTTTGATAAAGATCATAATACGAAACCAAAAGAGACAACAGAAGTAGACGATAAAACACCATCCACAACATCTCCAGCATGGATCATACGTGTGCAAATTAAAGTATCAGAAAAAGAGCCCCAGATCAGGAAAGCACTCCTGATCTGAGAAACGGTATGATGTATTTCCTTAGGTATCAAATTGAAGAAAGAAGGAAACTTCATGAGTTTAAGGTGTAAGGTGAGAAAGAAAGAGTTGTGAAGAAATGTCAACTTTGAGTGAGAATGAGAGTGAGACACTGGGCTGGGTGAGACTCAGTGAGAGCAGAGCAGAGTTTTTCGTTTCTCAAAGTAGGTGGCGCACTACCAGATTCCAATTTTCTGAGACAGCTGAGAGCAAAAACAAGCCAGGTTAGCCAGGTCTTTATCGTACGTACACGTTATTTTCCAGACTAAGGTAAACATCAGTCACGCATAGACAAATCACAACTACAACGCAAGTCTATCTCATAAACATCAATACTGTACCCCAATGCCACCAAAGAAGAGAACACGTAGAGGAGCCGCCCAATCACACAAGGCCCAACAATTGAAAGCACAACAACAAGAAGTTGCATTCACGGCACCTGAAGAACCAGATATCCCATTACCTGAAGACGACAAAGACGATGATGATTACAAAGAGGAGCCAGCCACAGAAGCCAATGATGACGAAGTCCACGATGATGACGACAACGAAGATGAAGTGCACGTTGATGAAGAAGATGACACGGCAATGAAAGAGGAAGAGGAAGCAGATGGAGATGCTGAAGCTGACGCAGAGGCAGAAGCTGAAGTTGAAAGTAGTCATAAAGTGGCTAAGAAAACAGAGACCAGGGGACGTGGAAGACCAAAGTTGAAACGTAAGAAGAAACAATATGAGGATGCAAGAAAGAGGAGACAGAACAACGGGTTGGATGAAGATGGTAACCCAATTGTGGTGAAAGACCATGAAGTCGTCACTCCGGATGATCCACAAGGTGAACAGAAAATCGACAAACTGGGCAACTTGACTGGCGGTAGAATGTTCATGGTTCGAACCTTTACTATCCCGAATCAAGGTGAACGGTTATACATGGTTTCCACAGACGCTGCAAGAAACGTTGGGTATCGTGACTCCTACTTCTTGTTCCAGAAACACAAGAAACTATTTCGTGTGGTGTTACCCGAAGAGGACAAGCCTGGTTTGATTGCCTCTGGAGTGTTGACTTCCACTTATAAGACCAGATCTGTGTACTTGGTGACTGCCAGATCCATCTTCAAAGAATTCGGAGCCAGAACCATCGCTAACGGGAAACAAGTCATTGACGACTACTACGAAGCCAAAGCCAGAGCCAGTGGTGCCGTTGAAGGTGCTCCTGCCATCGTCACTGAACAATATCCATCTACATCATTCGGTATCTCAAGTGAGAGAAACAAGTTGGCCTCCGCGTTAGCTTCTGCTCCAGGTGGTGGGTTTGTTGCTGAGACCACGTGGATCTATGATCATGCTTTGAAAGTGAGACAGTTTGAAGAGATGTTACAGTATGATAGAAGAGAAGTGTACAATTCGAAATTCGTTAGGGATGTTTATACTGGATTGAGTTTTTATCCGAGTATAACTCAACCTACTCAGCATAAGGTGTTGCAGATTAAGGACTTGGAGGATCCTAAACAGAAAAAGAAACTCATTTTTGAGACTAAGGTTGGTGATCATAATTACATTAAGACTGGGTTAAAGGATGTTCCTGTTGAGTTTTTCGATGGTTGTGTTGACGAAGAGACTAAGAAAGCTATCTTGGAACAGCAAAAGTTGGAAAGAGCGTTTGATGAAGAAGTGTATTGATTTTCAATTTGTTTTTTTTTTCTTCTCTTGTTTTTTTTTCTTATTGTCTCTTTTCTCTCTCTACTAATATCTAGAACCACTGTATAATAGTTATAAATCATACTGTCAATTATCCCCGCAAAGTACACCCCATGATCCCATGATCCTATGATCCCATCGCTTGACCCCAGTTCTACTTAAGCACATCACATTGTAAATTGAACGCGTAACTCCGCCCGGAGGAAACATCACCGAAGCTTTGAAGCTTTGAGCACGCCGAAGAGATTTCGAGTTTTCGAGTTTTCGAGTCGCATCCGTGAATCATATAACTGCTTTTTGGAATGATATAAGATCACATCATCACCACATCTTTCTTCGTAGTTCCATCAACTCTTTTCGAACTAGTTCTTGAATCTCGCCCCCTTCTTCAAAATCACTACCTAAACTGTATCAACTATCTGACTTGATCAGCTGCTATTACAACATTGAACAGGCCATTTCATACAAACAAAAACTCGCCTCAGCAACAGCAACAGCAAACGCAAACATATTCTCAAAATTTATCACAACCACTCACAAATTCATAAACTCACAAATTCACAATCAGTCACAACATGGGAGAAAGTAGTATACGACAAGGCGCACAAATCCCACCCTATGTGTCCCTAGCAGCAGGTTCCTTCTCTGGCCTGATGGCACGTTTCGTCACAGCACCACTAGACGTTGTGAAAATAAGAATGCAGTTACAAGGATATCAGCCAAATATCCGATATACAAACTCACTAGCAACGCTGTCTACAATCATCAAAAAGGAAGGCACCCAGGCACTATGGAAAGGTAACGTCCCTGCTGAAATCATGTACATCATATACGGAGCCACTCAATTCACGGCTTACTCCACTTTGAACACCCTTGCTTCCAAAGTGGAAAGAGATGAGGATCTAAAAATCACACCAGGTTTGCATTCTTTGATGTTGGGTTCCATTGCAGGTTGTGTTTCCACTTCAGTTTCGTATCCTTTCGACGTGTTGAGAACGAGGTTGGCTTCAAGTGATGCTACTCAGTTTAAATCATTAGCTGGGGAAATCTCCAAAATATACGGTTCTAATGGCATCAAAGGCTTTTTTGGAGGTGGGTTGTTATCCGTGAACTATATCGCCATATACACGGGACTTCAGTTTGGTGCATATACGGAAGTGAAAGAAGTCACCAAAGATACCAAGATTGAGCAATTTGCTGGGTTCATATCTGGTATCTTTTCCAAGACCATCGTTTACCCTATGGATTTAATTAGACATCGTCGTCAAATGTCTACCGTTACGACGACTGCCGATATGATCAAGATGATTATCAAAAAAGATGGTCTGTTTGGGTTGTATCATGGGTTGACTCCAGCGTTGTTGAAAGCTGCTCCTACTACGGCAGTGAGTTTCTACTGTTATGAAGTTGCTGTGAATTGGTTGACTAAACCCAGTTATTTCAAGGCTACGTTGACTGCTTGAATGGGATTCATTTCACGTTATACACTGTAGTTTGTTTCACCATTATTTTTCCTGACTCATTTTAAATCATTAGGCTTATTTTGTGTGATTTACAGTTTGAACTGGCTGTATGCAATGAACCTATTCAAAACACTGTTCTATATTCTTCTTTGTCATTTTGTTTTCTACTACGTTTCTTAACTTATTTATACCACTACTACTCGCTTTGCACTTTTTATAATACTTTTGCTTTCTTTCAATTAATACATCACGATCTATACACATCTATACTAATCAACTCAAATCAACGTCAGGTAAATCAATACTCAAAACCTTTCAAATACGTACTACTAACACCATCACTACCAATCAACGAATCCCATCTCTCAAACTCCAAAGTCAACTCACCCTTAAACTTCTTCCCCAACTCTGTCTCCAAAAGCTTCGAATAATTCCAATCCAAGAAATCCTCGATATTATAACTATACTTATTAAACTTCTGACCTAGGATCTTCGCCAAGGACGCAACATTAGGATGATAATGGCCCATCATACATTCCAACTCCCAAATGGACGACTCCAAAGCATTCGTCTTTGCCGGATCCGTCTCATCCTCATCGAACGGATCCACATACCCTTCTCCTCCACTTCCCAACTCGTCAGGAGCATGGATCAACAACATGCATGTCGGGTGTCTCTTGAGCAAGTTGTAAATGAACGGGATCACAGAGATGATACCGGCAGGAGGACAAGTGAGGCAGAGTCTCGCCAACCTTTTGATGAACGACGCAACCATAGCTGAGGATAAGTGGGTCGAGGTCATGAAGAGGTCCAGCAGTCTTAAGAAACGGGACTTGTAACTGAGATGCAACAACTGTGGTGTCAGGATCGCATATAGTTTGGTGAAGAAATCAGGGTATTCTAAGTTATAAGCTCTCATTAGTTCCCAGAGTCCATTCAGGGCGAGGATCGAGATCGAGATGTCTTTGGTTTGCAGGCCCTGGTTATAGGACTCAGTTAGGAAGTCCATCAGCTTTGTTGGGTTGTTCAGGTATGGAATGAGACGTTTGTGGAGGATCAAGAGGGTGGTTTTGTACTGGTGCGGGGTTAGTGGGAGGTTTAGGAGTTTTAGCCAGGTTTTTTCAAAGTTGGAGTTGAAATGTTTAGTGTTTTGTGATTGTGCTGGTGGTGTGCTTGTTAGCGTTGGTTGTGGTGGGGTTTTTGGAAGCAGTTTGGTCTTTGGGTCAACTGTGGTTGGGTCGTATGGTGCTGTTGGTTTGATTAGTGTGAGGATGTTCGAGTAGAATAGTTGTTGTTGGGATGGGGATAATTTGGTGATTGTGGTTGTAGATTCCGAGTCAGAGTCAGATTCAGGGTTGAATTGGTCCTCTTCAAGAATGGATTTCAATTCGTTGTAAAAGAAAAATCTGATGTCCCAGAACTTGTTATAATAAGACTCTTGAAATTCCAAAATTAAAAAGTTGTCAATGGTACCATCTTCAGAATCAATAGCTTCGTACTTACCTGTGACCAACAAATTTTTCAACAATTCTCTGAATGATAAATTGGCAAAGAAAGGCTCTTTCACGTTAGGACCCAAGAAATCACTTTCAACGACAATCAACTTCATCAAGATATCCAAAGAATCCATCTTCAATGAGTATAATCCTTCGTTGTCAATATCAATTTTCCAGATTTGGAAAAGCATGCATTTGAAACTGTTGTATTTGGATCTAAGCCATTTCACAATTGTTTTCTTTTGATCTGTTGAACTCTTGGATAATTTGAATTCATTTTCACTGATTAGCTTAGAAAAGATTTTTTGTAATGTTAATGATAAAAATCTTGAGGATAGGTTTAGTTCATCTGAGCCTAATCCATTCTTGTATTCTTCAAGGATGAAATCGTATGAATTTAATAGTTCTGCAATGTTGTTTAGATGTTTTGTGGATTCATTAAATTGATTGTGTAAGCTCTTGATTCTATCAATTGAGATGAGTTTTTCGGTCTTTTGATTTTGTTTCTGCTTTTGTGTTGGTATTTCCTTCTTTTGTTTCTTTGGAGATGATTTGGTACTTGAACCAGCTGATCTCTTTTCGGGTACCATTTTTCTGAATGACTATTGTAGCGATACTATCATATAAAAACAAAGAAACCACCCAAATTACACCCTAACTCTTCACCTGAATAACCCACACCAAAATAAATTTTCAAAAAAAATATCCTGGTCGTGCGCATCCGAATCCTACCAGCACAGCCTAAAAAAATCTTCTTCTCTATCCAATTCTCTCTCTCTCTCTCACCATCGAACTATAAAAACCCACCAACAATCCATCAATTTTTTTTCTGGTTTTTCAACCTGCCATTCTTTTGAAAAGTTTTTTTCTTTCTTCGTATGACCTTCCTAGTTTTTACTATACATGATGAATACTAGGCGTTGTTTTATCCAAAACGCATCCGACTTCCCTCTTCATTCATTTGAAGACATGTGTGTTTAACTACCCACGGGGTTGACATGGATGATGGCGTTCGGCGCAAACTCCTTGTTACAAAGGACGCTTTGAAGTACATTCTGACCACCCTCCAAAGTTCAATGATCTTTTCCATAGAGATTTGGATTAAAGACTCGGTGAAGGCATACATAAACTGTTTCATGTTTCCATATAGTTCGATTTCAGCTTTTTGTCATTGAGTGCTAATTGTGAGTTTTGTTTTGCCAGTTAGCTAATAATTTTCACAACTACCACTCAACTTCCGACTGTTTTCCTGTAGTACCTCTTCTTCATATTGTCACTTTGCAGGCTTTTAAGGTAGATCACAACACGTCTATGCTATCTCTGTATAGGTATTAGGCACCCATGAAAACTGTCCCCATGTTGTGGTCTGTATTGGCCATTGCTAGATCGATCTTGCCGTAATTGACAGCTGCTGTCACCAAGCGGTGATTAAATTTACTGTTGAACCGTACGAGAAAATTGACCTCCCTTTTTTAGCCTCTTGTTTTTACATTTGAGGTTCGATATAACGGCAAACATTACTATATAACCACTCAATCAGTAATATATTGATTAGTTGAATAAGGATCTAGTTTAGTTTTTTTCAAAAGCAATTGTGTATAAAGCAGGGTACAGAAGGGCGTACTTTTCAATCGAAGATGTGATGGGTCTTAAGTTTTAACTCTGGTCTATTCCTCCATTTCATCATCGTCATCATCACCAACATCAATGACAGGAATTTCAAAATCTGATCCAACATCAGAGTCATCATCACCTTCATCGATGGTAACAGGAATCTCAACGGGTTCAGTGTCATCCACAGGAATCACATTCTCAATTTTTTCCTCCGCTGTTTTTTCAACAACGACACATGTAGTAGTTGGAGCAGGGGCATTGACAGCAGCAGTAACAGGAGCAGCCTTAAATTGACCATAATTTTGTTCAACCATGGTCCCAATTTTTCTTTTCTTCAATGCAATTTCTTGTTGTTCCTTTTGACCAGCGGTGACTTCATCAATGACTCTCTTCACATTTTCATTCAGTTCAACTTGACCCTCCTTTGAATCAACGGCAACGTTGCCTTGATCTTCTTCCATCTCTTCAACACCTTGGAATGCGTATTTTGCTTTCTTAGGTAACACGGGGAATCTAGGACACATGAGCACGCTGGCCAGTATGTCGTTCTTTCCGATAAGACTTGAGATTAAAGGTAACACGCTGATACTAGCTTCATTGAAACCAGGATAGAGCATTGCTGTCTCTAACAATTCACCAATGTCTCTGTTTGAATCATCGATGAATCCATCTTTCAATTTTTTGGAGTTGGCCACTGCGTCAAGTATGGCGAATCTTAGAATCTCAGTTTGTTTTGAGTTGGAAAGTTGGGTTCTGGAAAGTAAAGTCTTGAAAAATCTTCTTAGGATGGTCATTTTCTTGTCTGTTGGTTTTTCAATAAACAGATGTTGATGTGATAACAAGTCCGAGAAAGAAACGTTTCCCTTCTTGGATTTCTTCTTGGATAAGCCACTTTGTCCGTTGTTTTCGTTGCTGTTTTGATCTGGTAATCTTGGAACCCTAGGTTTGGATAAGATCAAAGAGGCATCGATTATCTTGTTCAACGTGCTCAAGTCCGTGAAATTGTCAACTAACTCTAAGTGATCTTGAGTAGCTGCCAACAATGAAAAAATCAGGTCTTCATTCTCAATGACTTTTCTTGAATCAACTGTGATCTTACCGTTTATTTTCTCCACTGGGATAACTGTATCCAAAGATGAGAAGACAGAGTTCAAATGAGGGATAATGTCACCTTTGAAAATGAATGGAAGAAGAGACAAGAATTCTGCTCCGATTTTGTTGAGTTCGGCGACAGAATAAGCAATGGTTGATCTAAGTGATGTATCTCTTATGTCCCTTTTGATTGTGCTGAATCTTAAGTTAAAACCAACAAATGTTTCACCGATTGTAACAAGGTAACCTAACGGTATCTTCACTGTCAAAGTTGTAGAAGTTTGAATGTACTCAGCAAGTAAACTGGTCAACACTCTGATTCTTCTATTGATTTTGAGGAAGTCAAATGGTGTATCATTGACATTGATTGATAATGGCTTGAAAATGGTTTTGAGGTCATCTGGATTCTCCGGGAGTTTAGGTAACATCTCCAAGTAACTGGTCAAGTCTTGATCATCTTCAGTGTTCAAGAAATGAGAGTAAATGGTAACAACAGATTTGATTTCCAAAATCAACTGAACCACTTTCAGTCTCCAGACCTCGTTTGCATTGGTTCTAGTCAAAGAGAAAGACAATAACACCAAAGACTTCAAAATATAACCCATCAACTCAGCATCAAACTTTTCAAAATTGTCATCATCGTGTAACAAATTCAACAATTGTTTTTCAAATTTCGTTCCAAATGGTCTAAATGTCGTGGAGTTATTGATAAGTAATTTATGAAGTAAAGGAATAACTTTTTCAGGAATCAAAGGAACCAAATCCAATAAGACAGTGATAATTTGAGGTACCTTAGGAGTCAAAACCTCTCTAGTCAAAGCCGGTTTCCCCTTAATTTTTTCGATAATGAAATCCAATGCATAGACGGCACTTCTCAAAGTGACAACTTCTTGATATGGAGGTCTTGATAAATCACGAATAAAGCACTTGGATTCGATGATCTTAATTAAAGCATTGATGAAATTAATGGTGTGTGAAGACATCAAAATTTCAGGATGTAAGTTCAATACAATAAATAACTTGGAACCTATCCATCTGTAGTTTGTGTTATTTGATTTCAAATAGTTGTTGACTCTGGAACATAAGTGGTTAAGTTCGTTCTTAGAAGCATTTTGAATAATGGACTCTTTAGAAAGGATTGACAGAAGTGAGGTGAAGTCAACGTTGAAGATATTTCCACCGTCTAAAAAGGGAATGATGCTTTCCACCGCGATACTCTGCATCTTGATAAGTGGGATATGATGATGTTAGTGAATGGTTTGAAACAAGTGAAGGGATACGGTTGTTTTACCTTCTTTTAGGGGCACTTCTAGCTAGTCCTTCTGAAAAAAAAAAATTAAAAAAAAAATTCGAGCAGAGAAAAAGACCGAATCTGGTTATCGATTTTCAAATTTCTTCCCATCTCAAAAGACATCTCAACCCTACAGCAGATCATAGTTTCACTATAAATTTAACAAATACATCACAAACCACCATCAAAGTATGATTGCATCAATTGGAGAACTAGAACAAGTTGATGGCTCATCATCCTTACAATACGGGGAAGCCAAAGTCGTAACCTCAGTGACGGGACCCATCGAGGTGTCAAGAATGAAAAACGAGAACCCAACACAGGCATATTTAGATATCAATATCAGGCCAGCAGCAGGTGTTCCAACTACAAGAGAAGCTACACTTGAAGCTAAACTAGATGATATCTTGCAAGCCATGATTAACGTTAAGCAATACCCAAGACAACAGTTACAGATCGTTGTGCAGATACAGAGAGCTGGTGAACCTTTGAGTTTTACTGTGTTGGAACTATCAGCCATTGTGAATAGTGTTTACCTGTCTTTATTGGATTCCGGTATTGCTTTGAAATCATCCTTTCTTGCTACGAGTTGTGTCATTACGCAGAAGAGTGAGGTGGTATTGAAGCCAAATGGAAACCAGTTGGCCGCTTCAAAATCTCATCATTTTGTCGTCTACAGTTTGAAGAATGCTAAGGCTGATGAACTTATTTTTGCAGAATCATTTGGATCTTTCAGTGAAGAAGAGCTATTTACTGTTTATGATAAGTGTGCCGCTGATATTGACGGTCAAAATGTTGAAATTAGAAAGATTGTTGCAGAGTCGGTGAAGAAGGATTACATCTGGAAGGCATAATTATTCCTTTCCTGTTTTTTACTAATTGTATACTAACTTGATCAAAGATATTAAGCGAAAACCAGAAACCCTGAATTCAAGATTGTAAGTGATATAAATAAAAACTAAAAGAACAACGATAATTAAAGGTATAAAGGTAAAGGCGTGTAAAATCTATCTACAAAAAAATGCATACAAAAAGAGAATAAAACAACTGGTTAAATTATAATTTTAATTTCTCCAAGTTGGCAATGGTAGCCTTAAGAGTTTCAATTTCAGCCAAAGATTGAACACGGGAAGCTTGGTTCTTCTCCTTAGCCTCAGCAGAAGCCTTTTTGTCGTAATCTGGAGCGCTCAAAGTCTTTTCTAAGTTCTTCAAACCACCTTCGATCTTAGACAACTTCTTAGTTACCTTTTGGATCTCCTTGTCTAAGTCAACTTGACCCTTAACCAAAACATGGACGGTGGTCTCTGGGTTAGCAGAAGCAAGAACACAACCAGATGGGATGTCCTTAGCATCAACTACATCGACCTTTTCAACAGCCTTGATCAAAGAAGCAATGGAGTCCTTTTGAGAGTCAGCAATCTTGAATTGTTCCTTGTTGGTGGATTCAACAAACACAGTACCGTTCTTGGCAATACCGTATTGAGTCAACAAAGATCTAGCAGACTTGGTGATGTCCAAAACCAACTCGTAGGCAGCAGCAGCTTCTGCGTTATCGTACTCCTTGACGTATTGTGGATATGGAGCCTTGACAATAGTCTTGATGTGCTTCTCGCTCTCTCTTCTTGGTAATCTTTGCCACATTTCTTCAGTAATGTATGGCATAAATGGGTGAATGAGTCTCAAAGCACCATCGATGGCAGTGTACAAAGTGTCTCTAGCAGACTTCTTTTGTTCCTCAGCACCTTCCAAAATGTAGTACTTAGAGTTTTCAATGTAAACATCACACAATTCGTTCAACCAGTAAGTGTAGATGGCTTGAGTGGAATCATAAAATTCTCTCTCGTCCAAGTCCTTATTCACTTGTTCAGCACACTTGGTCAACTTGTGCAAAATCCATTGTTCAACCAAGGATTCCTTACCGCTCAAACCGGCCTTGGCTGGTGGCTTGTAGTCATCACCCAATCTCATTAAGACGAACTTGGTAGCTTGGAAAATCTTGTTACAGAACTTTCTGTAACCAGCAACTCTCAAAATATCCAAGTTGATATCTCTACCACCAGTGGTGTAAGCACATAAAGCAAATCTCAAAGCGTCGGTACCACATTCTGGAATACCATTTGGATAAGATGCCTTTTGACCAGCCTTAGCCTTATCAACTTCTCTTGGATCTAAGTTACCAACCAACAATTGCTTGTGTAAGTCTTCCAAAGAGATACCAGATATAACATCAGATGGATCAATAACGTTACCCAAAGACTTAGACATCTTTCTGCCTTGAGCATCACGGACCAAGGAGTGACAAAAAACTTCTTTAAATGGAACATCACCAGTCAACTTCACACCTAACAAGATCATTCTGGTAACCCAGAAGAATAAAATATCCCAACCAGTTTCCAACATGGACATTGGGTAGAAGGTCTTCATGTCTGGAGTATTCTCTGGCCAGCCTAAAGTGGAGAAAGGCCACAAACCAGAGGAGAACCAAGTATCCAAAACATCTTCATCTTGTTCCAAAGTAAACTTAGCATTAGGGAACAACTTTTCAGCCTTGGCTTGAGCCTCTTCCACGTTTCTACCAGAGACCCAGTACTTACCATCGTTGTGATTGTTGTTTTCACCTTCAATGTGGACAAAGTAGACAGGACATCTGTGACCCCACCATAATTGTCTGGAGATACACCAATCGTGAATGCCATCTAACCATCTGAAGTAATCAGCTTCGGAAGACTTTGGTTGAATCTTAATCTTACCTTCCTTAACAACGGCAATGGCAGCAGCAGCCATCTTCTTTTGGGAAACATACCATTGTGGTTTCAAATATGGTTCAATAATATCACCAGATCTGGAACAAGTTGGCAAAGTCATTTCATTGTCCTCTTCACCAACGTACAAACCCAATTCCTTCAACTTCTTAATGACCAATGGTCTGGCATCGAATCTTCTGATACCTTCCCATTCACTACAGTTGTTGTTCAATTTACCATCATCGGTGAAAATGTTGATGAACTCCAAGTTGTGTCTCTTACCAGTGTTGTAATCGTTGTTATCATGACCTGGGGTAATCTTAACGGCACCAGTACCGAATTCCATATCAACTGCTTCAGCATCAGTGATAATTGGGATGTTTCTGTCCAAGAATGGGTGCTTCAAGAACTTACCATGCAAGTGGGTGTATCTGGAATCCTTTGGATGAACAGCAACGGCCGTATCACCAAAGATGGTTTCTGGACGGGTGGTAGCAACAACAACCTTCTCGTCAGAGTCAACAACTTGGTAGGCGAAAGATGTCAAAACACCAAATTCAACCTTTTCTTCGTAACCTGGAACAGAAATCAAGGTTTTACCTGGAATAGTTTTGTTTTCAACTTCCAAGTTAGACAACGCAGTGTTCAACTTAACGGACCAGTTAACCAATCTCAAGTCACGGTAAATGGTACCATCTTCGTGTAATTTAACAAAGGCATCAGTGACAGCAGCGGATAGTTTTGGATCCAATGTGAAAGCTTCTCTATCCCAATCATAAGAAGCACCCAATTTCTCGAATTGACCTTGAATTCTGTTCTTATAAACGTCCTTCCATTCCCAGACCTTCTTGATGAATTCTTCTCTACCATAGTCATGTCTGGTCTTCTTTTCCTTAGCCCAAAGAGTCTTTTCAACAACGGATTGTGTGGCAATACCAGCGTGATCGAAACCAGGCAAGTACAAAACGGTCTTACCCTTCATTCTGTTGTATCTGATCAAAGCATCTTGAATGGAGACAGTCAAAGCATGACCAATATGCAAAGCACCAGTAACATTTGGAGGTGGGGCTGGAATACAGAACAAGCCTTCTGGCTTCACCTTACCGTCTTCAGTAAATTCAGGGGAGAAGAATCCTTCCTTGACCCACCATTGGTACCAAGATGATTCAACAGCCTTTGGAGAGTAAGCTGAGAAGGATGGATCTGTCAAACTCACCAAAACCTTCTTTTCACCCGGGACGGTCGTGTCAACAAATTCAGGAGCTGGTTCTTCCTTCTTCTTTTCCTTCTTCTTCTTGTCGTTGTTCTTACTTTGGTTTTGAGCAAGTAACTTTTGTTTGGCCTTCTTGGCCTCGAATTTGGCTAACTTTTCAGCCTTCTTCTTTTCCTTTTCAATTTCCTTAGCAGTCTTTTGCTTTGGTGGTTGCTGCTCAGTGGATGGAGCACCGGCAGCTGGTGCAGCAGCAGGCTTTGGTTGTTGTTCCTTTTCACTCATTGTGCAATTATAACTAGAAAACAGTCTGGTATTGTAATTGTAAGTTGAAATGAATGTGGGGGTATTTCTTGCTTGTTTTAAAAGTAGTGAGGTAACGGGAAATGAGAATTGTTTGCGAAGTTGCCAACGAAATCTCATAAACTATGTGATGGAACGGATGAGTAACAATAAACTTGCAAATCTATGACTTGTTAGGTGGTAACTTCGAAATAGCTATGACAGATTCAGTTGCCTGACTCACACTGTACACATATCCAATTCATTTCGGCATCGACCAAACACGCAATGAAAAATTTTTGGCTGGTGTCCGGGTGTCTATTATTTAACCTTACTACTTAAAACTTCAGGCTCATGCTGAGATGAATCTGCCTAGGATAAACATCAGCAGTTGGAGATTTTGACAAAATCATCACAATTTACAACGAAGCAACAAAATGGGTTTGGCAGATAAGTTATTGGCTGACTTTTCAAGTGACGAAGATGAAGACGAGCAAACGGATTTTAAAGATGAAGAATTAGATGAACTCGATCAAGATCACAACAACTCCGAAGCCGAAGGCCAAGATGATAATGATGACGATGATGAGTCCATGTTGGAATCAACTGTCACAAAACTTCACCAAAAAAGAGATTTCAACTATTTGATAGTGAAAAATGATTTAAGTGATGTCACAAGTGTGAGGAAATATTCTTTAGTCCTACCCAAGTTGAAATCACTACTTAGGAAGCTTGATATTATCAAAAACACAGACCCAGACATGATAGACAGAGAAATGGAGAATGACTTCTTATCAGATGCTAATAATAATCTTGCAGACATCAAAACAGAAATATCAGAAGTTTTCTCATTTGTGAAGAGTTATTACAAACCAATATGGCCAGATTTGGAAGATCTTGTGAAAAATCCTATTGATCATGCACAAGTGGTGAAGATAATCAAAGATAATGTCTCTGTGGTTTCAAGTAATTCCGAGATTCTTGAAAATGTTTTGAAAAAAGAAGAAATTTTAGGCTTAACCATGTCTGCCTCTCTGGTTTCCCAACAACCTAAACCCCATTTTGAAGAGAACTACATGAAATTGATACTTGAAGCATGTGATATCATTTTAGAATTGAATTCATCTAGGCAGATCATCCGTGATTTTGTTACTGAACGAGCCAAAGCAATTGCTCCAAATGTCACAGCTATAATTGGACCATCGGTGACAGCACAATTGATATCTAGTTATGGGTTAGAAAACCTTTGCAAGACACCAGCTTGTAACTTGCCCTCGGTTGGGGTGAACAATTCAGCCAGCAAAGCAGCTCAAATAGGTCCAAGAAACAAAGGTTACCTTTACTACTCCGACTTAGTTCAAAGTGTTGCAGAGGATTTTAGAGTTCAAGCAATGAGAATGGTTTCAGGTAAGGTGATTTTAGCATCCAGAATAGATTACTCTCAAAGAGAATCAGCGCAGAGCGATGACACAAATGGACAGAAATGGAAGAAAGAAATTACTAACAAGCTTGAAAAATTGCAGGCACCACCAGATCAATCCAAATCTAAGCCATTACCTAAACCAATTGATCAAAAATCGAAAAAGAGAGGAGGAAGAAGAATTAGAAAATTGAAGGAACGTATGGCGATGTCAGATTTGGCTAAAGCACAAAACAAGATGGCATTTGGTAAGGAAGAAGAAACTAGAATGGATGCGTTTGGTGAAGAGATTGGATTGGGTATGGCTGGTAAATTTTCCAATGGTGGTTCATATAGAACGATGGCTGAAACGAAGAAAGCCCAGATGACCAAGGCTATGGCTTCCAAGATACAAAAATTCACAGGTAATGCAAACAATAATGAAGGAGGCTCAAAGTTGATAAAGAGTTTGAATGCGGATGACCGGTTGCTGAGTTTACAAGGATCAACAAACGGTAACGGTGGAAGCAAACAGGATGACGTGGGTTTACCGAGCTGGCTTCAACCACAGCAGACTTCAGGTAAAAAACGGTTACATGATGATGATTCTAAAATAAGGAGAACCAAACAAAAGAGATCTTGAGAAATAAGAATAAGGATTTTAGTATTTCAAATTCTGTGTATCAAATTAATAGTGTAAATTTAATATAATTTTCCAGTTGAAACGAGAAAGCACGGAAATTTCGAATAGATTTGAATTTGAAAGGTCATCGAAAAAGAGCATGCACCTTTGAGGCTCAGCCGGGCCTGACCAATCATCCGCCAATGGCCATGTACCGCCACACTCCCCCTGGCCGAACCTAAATTATGTTGCCTATGCAAGACAAAAACGAGACAAACCAGCCACGACCTCGATACTATTAGTAAAATCAGAGAAGAGCTGATGCAAAATGCAATCTTTCAAATTTGGCACGCACTGCAAATTAGTTGATGACACCACTCAAGAATGATCGATCAAACATCCCGACATTTCCAACTCCCAACCCTTTCATCTTCAACTAAAAGAACAACATATCCACCCAAAACAACAACAAAACCCACAGAACACAGTTCATCAACAATGTCATCAGCACAACCATACGATCCATACAATCCATTCAACGATGAAGCCAACGCTGAAGGTGCTCGTGGCGGCGCCAACGCAGGTGCTAACAAAGGTGGTAACAAAAACTTGCAAAACTTACAAAACTCATTGAATGAAACGACAGGTATAATGAGAAACAACATTCAAGCGATGAATGATCGTGGTGATATGTTGGATGATATAGATACTAGAGCCAATGATCTTTCGAACAATGCTCAAATGTTTAATAGATCAGCTAATCAAGTGAGAAAAGATATGTGGAAAAAGAATTTGAAATTGAAAATGTGTCTTGGTTTGGTTATCGTTATTATCTTGATCATTATTATCGTTCCTATAGCTGTTCATTTCTCCAAATAATTGATGAAGTCATCCATCAGTGCCATCACACCCATCACCCATCTTTCTTCTATCTTTAGTTCATCAATGTACACGAAATGAACTCCCATCGCCCTCCATCAATCACGATCATAACCAGGTTTCGGTCCATCCTCAGTCCTACCTTCTATTTAATTTACATGAATCTCAAAAAATCACATTTCAAAACTCATAAACTTATAAATCATGCATTTCAAATTCGGTTTCACTTGAGAATCATCAATCTGTCTTATCACATCATCACATCCACTACCGCTATTTTTATCCACTGCTGTTCGTTTGTTTTTTCATTTATCCTTCTTCTTCTTCTTCAAATTTTTTGTTCACACTACACTATACTTTCAACTGGTTCAATTGCTGCTAGCTTGCTCTTACACGGAATTGGAATATGCACCATTGAATTCTCACCCACCTCAGTCTATATTATAGGCCAGCATGCTTTCTATTCTATTCTATTCTACGGTACCGTGTGCTTGGGAGATCGAGTGCTTTTTTTACAACTTCTTTTTTATCGTTGGTTTGTTTATTCAATATGTTCCTCTTTTTTTCTAACTGACATCTTTTCTGTTTTTTTTAGTACACATGCCTTACTTACCTACCTACCTACCTACCTGCCTGCCTACACGTTACCCAACAATATTGTATACTGCAGGGTATATATATATCTTCCTTCTTTGTTCATTTGAGTTTCCTGTCTTCTAAATTTTCCTGCTGTGAATATTTCTCTTGAATTTCATCAATTCTAATTTATAACAATTACGTCGTTTAATGGTCTAACCTCACGTACCCTGATTCCTCTAGTACACACATGCAAATTTTGCCAATTTGAAAATGCATTGTCAAACTGCAAGCTAGCTCTAGCACATTAGACCCAGCAATGTATGCGGACGTCGTCGTCAGCTATAGGTCTTCTAGATATATAACTTGAAAGGCATATAAAGTTAAAAACTAATAATATTTATGACACAGTAAAAAGTAGGGATTGATATATGTAAAGAGGGGGTTCAAGGTGTTATGATGAGGGAAAAAAAAAGATAAGCTAAATAAATTACAAAAACAACATTAAAATAGAGGACGTTTAAAAACAAATTGAATCTCATGTAGTAAAAAAAGCTTTTAAGAGCTCTTCATAAAAGTCAATGGATAAAAGGGGGAAAAGAAAAAAAAAACAAATAAGGAATTGGAAAATGGATAGCCAATCGAAGAAAAAAGGCAAGAACTAAAGGGGGAGAAGGTAGGGGTTTTAAAAAAAAGTAGGATATGTAAAATTGAAAACACTAAACACAAACAAAGAAAAAAAAATACAAACATGATATGATGGATTATATGCTATGAAAAGGAAAACTGTTTTAAATGGGAGAAATCAACTATTGACTGATGGCTTCTTGAGCAGCGGCATTCTTGGTGACCAACTCAACGATTCTTCTAATCACTGGAACATTCAACCAAGCAGGAACGTAAGCCTCTAATCTATGGAATGGTCTCAAGTCAACGTGTCTAAATGGGTCCTCAAAGTGACCTTCGGCATTTATTGGTTCAAAGAAATCAGCAGCACCACCGGTTAGTTTCACCTTGTCAGCCAAAGCCTTAGTAACAGCTGGAGAAATTGGAGTCTCGTAATCAGCGACATGGTATTGAGAAATCAATTTTTGAATTTGAACTGGTTTCAAAGCATAACAAATTTCATAGATGATTTCAATATCGTCAGGTGTGTTCTTTCTTAATTGAAGCAACTTAGAAACTTGAAGTAAATGTGCCAAGTAAGTGGAACCTTCCTGAATATCATGGGTCTTACACCACTCTTCCAATCTGGTAACATTATAGTTCAATTGTAAACCTCTCTTCCAAGACAAGAAGTTTCTTCTCATGATCAAATCATTGAAACACAAAGCATCAACAAACTTCAACAATTCGATGATAACATCATTTATCACTTGAGGTTCAACAAAGTAAGCCTTCATGGACCAGTAAACGTTATTGAAGAAAGTCAAGATATCATCCATCTTGTATTGTGGGTTGTTGTGGAACACCTTACTCAACAGAGGAGACGATTCTGGAGCAACAAAACCTGGCAAAGCTTGAGCCAACACAACGGCCGAGATACACTTCTTTTCCAAATCCTTTTGCATCTTCTTCATCCACATGTTGTAAATGTTATAGGACAATGATTCGAAATCTTCCTTAACAACAGCAACCAACTTCAAGTACTCATCGAATTCAGAATCACTCATGTCTTTACTGATGGATTCGTTAGCCAAAATCATAGATTGAGCATATGAAACAAAGGAGTAAAGTTCGTGGGTGTTAGTCAACCAAAAAGCACCATGAGAAACAACATCATCTTCCTTCAAAGCACCAACGGTACCTTGAATAACAGACAAAACTTCACCAAGGAAGGATTCAGACTCGGCAGTCAAACCCAATCTCCACATATCACTTAGAATAATAATGATGATTCTAGATGGGAACAAAACTTCCTTTCTAGTCAATTCTGAAGCAACAGATGCGGCAGGCAACTTCAAACCCTTCAGCAAACCTTCGACAATCTCCTTGTGTAAGTTCTTGGAGTCCTTCAGCAAAGTCCATAACTCAGTGTTAATGGCTTCTAAGTTCATTTCATCGTTAGCGTATGGAGCAACAATGGAAGCAGGTCTAGTCTCAAAATGACCGTTACTAGAGCCGGTACCCAATGGGGAACCGCCACGACCAGCAATTGTTCTGGAACGGGTTGGTGTAAGACCAGTACCGTTGGCAACGTACTTACCAGAACCAACATTTCTTTGCAAATCGGTCAACTCTTGTCTCAATCTTTCAATAGCATCGTTCAGGGAAACATTCTCTCTCTTGGTCTCATCTAGTTGTTCTTGGGCCTCCTTCAATTGTTCGATGTTTTCAGACAACTCCTTCTTCAACTTAGTGTGAGCTTCAGACAACTCATCAACCTTAGCTCTAGCAGTCTCGTAATCAAGTTTTTGTTTGTTAATCTCTTCGGTCAAATCAGCAACCTCTTCAGTATGTTTGGAAACAGTGTCATCGAATTTCTTGTTGAAATCAAGTTCTCTGTTCTTAAATTGGTCACGCATCTCTTGAGATTCACTAACCAAAGATTGCAGCTTCTCAATCTTAGCAACCAAATTGGTGTTCTCTTCAACCTTAGAAGTCAAAGATTGAGTCAACTCAATAACCTTATTCTCCAAACTGTATTGAACCTCTTTCATTCTGTTCAAAGACTTAGCTTCAACCTTAAGTTGCTTATACTCTTCCTTGGCAGCTTGTCTTCTGTAACAACTTTGAGTGAAAACGACGGCTCTCATATGCTTCTTGTAAGCAACTCTGGCAAGATGACCTCTGACAACAGTTTGAATAAGAGTAGCAGCATCGTTGTATTGCTTCTTGGCCAAGTTAGTTCTGATTTGTTGACCACGGATAACAGCTTGCAAGGCAACCAAAGAACCACGGGCAACAGTAACCTTAACTCTGATCATATGACCTCTAACCAAAGATTGAATCTTGATAGCAGATTGTTTCTCCATCTCCTTTCTGATTCTATCACGTGTAAGGAAACCTCTAACCAAGGATTGAGCATTGATCAAAGATTCTCTAGCAGCCAAGTAATGTTGTCTACCATAGTGGGCTCTCAAATTCTTTTGAATAATGATGGCAGAATCATTGATCTTGTGGGTTCTCATCTTCTCCAGAATAGCCAAAATACCAGCCTTAAAGAAAATCTTGGTCTTACCAGTTTGATACTTGTGTTCATCATTGATAGTCTCTTTCAAAATTTGTTTGGTTAAATCAATGGCTTCTTGTTCAGTACCTTCACCACGCAAGAACTTTTCTCTGTAAGAAGAGTGCAACAAGATAGCATATTGGATAACAAATTCAGGGTATGTTGATCTGGAAGGAAAACCAGCACAGGAAATCTTAATAGTTTCCAAAACACCACAAGCTCTCAATTGAGACAAAACCATTTGTGGATCAAATTCCCAAGCATTCTTAGCTTCGTTAGGTTTCACACATCTGATATAATGGACATTGGTGGAGTTAATGGTCTTCATAAGTTCAACCAAAGAAGCCTTGAAAATGGAACCCAAAGTTGGCTTTCTGACAGTCATTCTTCTGGTAGAGACAGCAGCTTGTTGAGCAGCCAATTTCTCGGCAGCTCTATCAACAGTAGCCAAAACATCCAACAACATCTCATTGGTGGTATTCTTCAAAGTTTCCAAATGACCATCAGAAACGGTATCTCTGTTCTTTTCCAAGAAACCTTCGGAATCATAAGTGACATCCAAAGCATAATGGGCGACAATAAACTTGTTGTTACCAAATCTTGGCTTGTTGAAAACTTTATCCGTTGGAGGCTTGATCAAAGTTTGATACATCTTCTCAATCCAAGATTGATCGGTACCTGCTGGTAGTCTAGACTCTTCATCCAGCAAAGAAAGGATACCCAGTCTGTTTTCAATGGCAGCAATACACGGTTGGTTATCAGCGAACTCAATAAATGACCATTCGATCTCTTCCTTAACATATTCTTCTTGTTCCAATTTGAAAACGTGTTGAGTGAATTCTTGTTGTAATTTTTCGTTAGCATAATTGATACAGAATTGTTCGAAAGAATTCTTGGCAAAATGTTCGAAACCGTAAATATCCAGAACACCAATAAAAGTTTCGACCTTAGCTTGCATTTCTTCGGTACACAAGTTTGCATTAACATGATCAGTTAACCAATCAAACAAAGATGAGTAAATGTATTTGGCAACGGAGTCTCTTGCGACCAAAGATTGAGCATGGTTCAAGTTGGAAACAATCTTTTCTGATCTGGTAACAATTTGCTTCTTAACAATCCATTTAGCGAAACTCACTGGATCTAAACCTAATAACTCACAGGCTTTCACCAAGTTTGGTTCATCAGAAGATACCATAGCCTCATTTCTACTCTTTGTGATTTGAATATTACCAATGTATAGTAAACCAGCCAAGACTTTGAAAATTTGGAATTGTTGTTCTTCCCCAATACCAACTAAAGACAGAGCATCACAAGTATCATTGAATTCCTTAGCATCGTCGACATTATCAATCTTTGGAACACCACCTTGATTCAAATAGAAGAAATTTTCAACACCCATCAATCCTAATTGAGACTTCTTTTCATCGCTTAAACCTTCGATCATTTGGTAGAAAATATGGTAGTTTCTTTCAGTCTTTGGTTGGAACACCAATCTGGAACGTTCCAACAAGTAAATTCTAATTCTAGCACCACAAATGACAATATCTTTATCGAACAAAATTTCCATATACTTACCAAATCTGGAAGAATTATCATTTCTAGTAGTTTTAGCATTACCAAAAGATTCCATAATAGGGTTAGTAGCCAACATTTGTTTTTCAGTTTCAGACATATCATGGTCATGTTCGTCAGAATCCACAGAGGCGAAATATCTCATGATAAATTTGGCAGACACAGTCTTACCAGAACCGGATTCACCAGAAACAACAATGGATTGATTTTGTTTATAGTTAATCATGAATCTGTAGGCATCTTCAGCAATAGCGAATAAATGGGGTTCTTCTTCACCTCTTTTCTTGGAGGCATATCTTTGAATTCTATGAGGTGAGTACAACTCATCATTTCTCTGGAAAGGATTGATAGCAATCAACACGATACCGGAATATGTGTAAATATTGAACATGGTATATCTGACACGAATAGCATTAAGCACGGAAGGTTCGTTCAAATGTGACAATTCTGTTAAATCTTCAACAGTCTCAACTTGATTTCTAGGCAGAGGCAAATCAGGGTTTGACTCGTCCAAAGAACTTGTCTCAATATTGAAGGTTCTTTCACCATCTTCACTGATGAGTTCTATCTGATAATTGTTGTTGTTGTGGGTAATATTGGTGACTTCAACACCCAACCAACCTTCTTTTTCATCTGGGATCCAACAACGTCTAAAAAATTAGAGTAAAAAAGGGACACGTTAGTATATAGACTCAACACGGGTGAACGAAAACAAATGTTAAAAGACAACATACGATCCTTTTTCAATTAATGTAGCCATTCTTGTACGGTTATGAATAGATGGCAATCAACAGGGCACGTAAACAGGAATGTAAAAATGTGTTTTGAGCGTGCTATTGTAATTGTTCAACTTTTGTTTCGTAAATGATCCAGTTTGAATTTTGATCTTGTAACTTGTAACGTGTTGTATAGAGATCCGAGGGGTATCAAAAAAAGCAGTAAGAAACACAGGTTTGCCTGTTTGCCGGTGTGAACAGTGGTATAATTGAAAGAAAAGAGGGAGTGATGGAAAAGTCTGAAGGCAACGGGGAGTCAGGGACAGAAGAGGAAAACGGGATCAAGAGTAGGATGGGCACAAGTTACAACTCAACAACAGTCTGGAACTTGGAGGTGTTGATGATTTCCCAAATCCTCAAACGAATGGAAAACATACACGCTCAATAACTTCGCTCCTCCTTACAAATGGACGTAGTACGTAGTGTACGTACTCGCTGAGTCTCGCTGAGTCTCGCTCGCCCCTATAAAATCCACTCACCAGCCGGTTACGGTTACGGTTACTGAGTGAACCTGCCTTCTAAAGTGTTCTAACTTCTGCGGCCTGCCTGTAACTGTAACTGTAACTGTAACGCGCTGAGCTGGCCGCAATATTCTCACTCTCTCGAGGGTCGAAGCTGGTGCAGGGCGGATCGATCGATCGATCGGTCGATCTTTCGAAATTTGAAATTTGTAATTTGACCTGATCACAATGATTTTGATTTCAATCCTTCCCCGTATGCACGGGAGTCCTGTACATGCCCATGACACTTGCTCCGTCACCTTTCCCGCCTTGCAAACTTACTTTAAAATTGCCCTCTTGCGCCCATGCGCCCTTGCCCTTCAAGCGGTGTAACATGAATTGAGTCCAGGCTTAGTCAGGCTTTCACTAGCCATAAATGGGCCACTTGCTGTGCCACGATTTTTCAACTTTTGCTGCGCCCCACATGTATCTTCAGTTTGTGAACTTTGAGAACTGTACTAAGTGTTAAAATCAGGAGATTTATGATCATTGATAGCTGTAAATATCAACAAAAGCATAGCAGCTTCTATTGAATTATCAGCTAATAGTGACATCAGAAAAATGTTTTCACTCAAGTCCAAGGCAGCAACTTTGCAACTCCCCAACAAAGAGGATTTGAAGAAGAAACTCAAACTTCATACTCCAAACCACAACAGCCCTGTGAATCCATCAACTCCAGTATCAGAATCAGAATCAGAATCAGCTCCAAGAAGAAGTGCTGAACAGTCACAGCTTATGATAGACTTGCAAGGGATTGCATTTACTAGTGTTAACAGTGGAAGCAACTTAACATCTTTTCCTTCTTTAGACAGTCCCATTAATTCTAAGTCTCAGTCTCTACCACCATTCAAATCGTATTCATCAACATCAATATCCTCTGCAAATCAACAAATTCAACAACAATTGCTTCAAACACCACAACACGATCACAGAAGAAATCAATCTACCTCAAGTGGCTTCTTTTACGATGCTCTCTCTACACCACAAGCAATCTCCACAAACAACCTCAGCTCAACCACAAATTCTGCAATTCCAGCAATTTCAGTACCGGTAGCAATAGATGGCAGACCAACATTAAGCACATTCCCATCTTCCACAAGTGGGTCCTACTTAACTTCAGCTGCCCTAAATAACTCCGTGACTACCAATTCGAACGCCAATATCGGAGTTTTCCCGAACGCAGCGTACAATACCAATCCATCAAACAAACACCATCCACATCCACATCTCCCACTCCCACATCACACGCACGGCAAACATCATCAGCATCATCTTCATAACATTTACTCATCAAGCACGGGTAACTTATACCAGAAGTCGGTCACCACTTCACCGATGACACTCAATCCCAACTCCGAGCAAATTCTACATCTTAAACCACCTCCGCTGAACCTGAGCATGATCACAAACACGAACCTCAACCTGACTCATGGTAATGGAAGTAACAGCTCGTTGACTGGATTAGTTGACATCCCGATACATCACAACATGCAACTTCCTCCCACCACAGATGCAATGAACAACATCACCATTCACACGCATCATAATAATCATTCCACAGGTCATATCATCTCACATAGTGTCGCCGAACAACACCAGCATCAATTGAACTCTAATGAAGCATACTACAGAGGATCAGCGTACTCTAACCCTAACTCTAACCCGGCATCAGCAGCGGCCTCAACGACACCAGGACTACAGATCCAGATTCCATCTTCAGTAGGTCAATATCAGACACTAACACCAACACCGAAACTAAGACTAAGCAAACAGATCAAAGCTCGATTCGATGAGCTTGAGAAACAAATCATGTCGAACCTCGAAATCCAGATCCAACAACTTGACCAAGAAAACAACAATCTCCTCGAACTGCTTAATGAAAACTACACCCACCTAGTTGAAATCAACAGTGACTTAAACGACTCACTAATACAACTTCAAGACAAGATCACCACGATACAACGCAAGAAGGACGATCAATCTTTTAGAAAACTGATGTATACCGATGACTTGTTCAACAATCTGAATGATTTGAAAGTGAGGTTGGATAACGTTGGTTTGAGTTTGAGTGATGATAAACGGAAATTGGATGGGTTTGATCGAACTCTGGTTGAGTTTGGGGATTTCCAAAGTCAGAGAAAATTGAATAGAAAGATAATGTGGTGGTTTGTTGTCTGTGGGGGTGCTGTGTTAGCTGTTGTTGTTGGGGTGTATTTTGCTTTGGTTGGTTGAATGGTATGGCTGCATGAATTATACTTTAAGTCTTTGCTAAGCTATAATGAGTTTGTCATCTGCCACATGGGATTACGTCTTGTGTGCCGGTCACCCTAGTGGCATTCAATTTTTACTTTTTGCGCTTTTCTAATTCATGTAATTTATAACTTGGTATGACAGTCTAATTAATTAATGATTGACTAAGATAAATATTCTAATTTATAGCATGATGACAAAAGAGAGAAATGAACATCTCAAGCTCTCAAAGTCCCATCATGAAGAAATAAACGGTAAAACTTAAAATTATGGGTATCAACGAATATAACATATAAGTGAAAACTAATGAATTGATACAATTTAAACAATTAACTTGATCTAGAGTTAAAAACGAATTGGAAAACGTATAATATAGTGTTAAATAAATATGTTAAGAGAGAACAAAAATAAACAAGAAGTATAAAGAGAGTTGCGCAAAAAGAAGTAGAAACAAACAAAATAAACGGAGACAATGACATCTAAAAAAAAATTAAAATATTAGGCAAAGAAAAAAAGCAGTAATAGGAATGGAAATCAAATGATGTAAGATGAATATAGCAAAAAAATATAGCAGAAGCGAGTATGTTGGAAAGTAAGTAAGTATAATGCAAAAGAAATACATGTGAAGAAACTGAATGTAGTAGACGACAAACGTTGAAATGGCAAACATGGCAAAGAAAAAAGAGAAACGAAAAACAAAAGAATTAAGAAATTGTAATTGGAAACTGGAAGCAATGACGAACAAAAAAAATCAAAAGGAATCAAAGAGTGAAATGAAGCAACAAAAAACATGGCGGAAGGAAGACAATTTACAACTCTGGCAACGGAAAGATCACAAATCAAATTGGTGAATCGATGAAAATGATGCAACACAACAACGTATAACGAGGAATAGCCAAAGTGATAAACAACCCTAGCTGGTGATTCATGAGTACAAGTAATAGACGATAAGCAAAAGAAAACAGACTGTGTGTATATAGTAATAGTGATCAATGGAATGAAAAATGAGATGGAAACACAACAGCTAACGGGCGAGCGGTAAATAGTGGGCGAAACCTGGGAATGAGTAACTGGAAGTGGAAAAGGAATGGAAATGGAACAAATGCTAGAACAAAAAATCAACAGTGAAACCAAGGACCTCTATTGAAACAAGATCAAGGATCAATCAACTGGCCACGACAATATTCCATTTCTTCTTCACTCAAACAACTAATGTACAAGCATCTGGACAGCACATCTTGATCGACTTTAAAATCATAGGCATTGGACCAATCGATAGATCTCAACAATTTCTTCAAGATGGTACAAGACACAGTGAACTTCTCAACATTGACTAACTCATAACCTTCAATCTCATCAGTTTCGGCAAAACTGATATCTGCCGAGATGATACTTGGTTTCTCAGAATTTGCAGTGAGATCACTCAATTCCAATGGTGTGAATGGGATCAATCCTTGGGCGGACTCCATTGAATCCAGCAGGTTTCTGAAGTTGGCAAAGTTACGATTCGACGAACTTAAATCTTTCAAAGTCTTGAAAATCAATAGGTCTAAAGGTGGAACATGGGACCAAGTCATCTTTAGACTCTTAATGATGTTTGAACTCAACGCCAGCGTGATCTGAAACATCGTTGCAAAATTCTGAATCTCTTTACAATACTCAGCCAATCTGATAAACTTCGAGATCGTAGCAACACGAACATTCAAATTCTTAGCTAGCAGTACCTCAGAGATGATCCAATTGGTCATCAAATTGAAACGTAATGTGATAATATGAATTCCTGTCTTCTCTGTGCTTTCCAACAACAAATTGATCCAGGAAGAATATGGATCCAATGGTTTATCCCATGTCAAATCAATCAACTCTTTCCAATCCAACTGCTGTAACAAATCACGTTCAATCAAAGTAAACTGCTCCACCAAAACCCCGGTATCAAAACCCAAGATGAAAGGCATATGGCAACCTTTATACATACACTCTTCAACACTGACGTACTTATCCTGAGAAGCCAACTGTTTATGCGGTGTACTTGACAACGAATGCAAATCAAACTTGGACATTCTTCTCGTATCAGTCTTCAACAACTTCGTGCTATAACGCAAAGGAGTAGACTCTCTCTTGTTACCACTACCATCATTACCAGTGGTGGAGATAAACAAATCACGAACACGTTTCTCTAGTTTAACTTCATCAATTGACTTCATCGACTGATCTGATTCTTCCATCGTGGTACGATTTTGGGTCTGGTTGTGGTTCTGTTGACGCTGTGGGGTCTTGCATGGGGTACCGAAGATAGCATCATGAACATGACCAAGACGATGGGTAGGTGTATTGCTGTGACGGCCTATAGCATCACCGTGTTCATCATTCAAACCGATCTCTATATGACAGGCAGGCTTGGATCCTTTTCCTTGAAGTTTAGATAATGCGTAGTCCACTGGATTACCTTCGAAAATCTCATCTGGGATAGCAGCCAGTTCAGCAATTGCCGTCTGAGAGATACCTGGATAAGGTAACAGACAAGACTGGGATGGTGATGGGGATGGAACCATTGAGACTGTGGTGTCTCCACTTAGTGCACTTGACAAAGAAGAATGTGGGGTTCTGAATTCATCCACTGAAAATGGCAATTCTCTCAGCCAGTTCAAATTAGCAGCTTGATCTTTATTACCGGCTTCATTTGAATCATTGACACTGTGTTTCTTCTTAGGTGAATGATCTTTATGGCTATGGCCTTGACTTTGACTCTTTTTCATCTCATCATGATCAGCAAACGAATCGAAAAACTCTTCATCTTCATCAGAAGTCACATTAACAGTAGACTTCGACTTTGAACCAGCCAGCCCTGCAACCCGTTGATTTTGTCTCTGTAGCTGATGTTGCATCATCTGTTGTTTCGCTTTACTCTTCACCGGAGAACCAGTAGGAGTAACACCAAACACATCGTCAAACACACCATCAAATGCACCATCACCAGCACCATGCTCATCCGTAGGAGTAACACGTAAATCAACAACCGAACTCTTCTTCTTCAACTTATACCCATCATCATCATCATCGTCTTGAGCATTGTATCTTCCATATCCACCTCTTGAATCCTCATTCAAAGACAACTCGGAATCATAAGTGATGTAAGACTTAGCAGACATAATACTGTTTCTTGAAATAACCCTAACTGAAAATCGATCACTTAATCCATGACTCAACTGAGCGGCATTGGCATTACTAGGGCCACCAACGATACCATTAGAACCGAATCCACCGAGATTAGGTGAGTCAACGGCAGTTGACTCAGAGGCAGGAACTGATCTTGCCACAGTTCTGGTTTTTGGGATGTTCAACTGTGATTGTTGTTGAAGTTGTGGTGTTGTACTTGGTGTTTGATGAACCATATGGAATTCGGTTTTATCGTCACTTGGTAAAATAACACCATCTTCTTCAATTTCATCATCATCGTCTTTCAATTCTTGAATCTTAGGTTCATCCTTCATAACACTAATGTTCTCAATATCAGCCTTATCAATAACACCATCGTCGTCATTCTTCTTCTCATCAACAACAGCATCGACAGCCTTCTTCTCAACATCATCACCGCCAACACCAGGAGCCAGCTCCTCTTTAGTAGAATTACCATTCAAATCAATAATACTAGCAACCGACCCATTAAGATCCAAAGAATTCGACCAGTTCATGGTAACAGAAGGACTCTTGAAACTAGCCACTGACCCACCACTCAACAGATCAAATGAATCATTATCTCCATTTCCATCTAAAATATCACCATTTCCACCATGGTCGTAACCAGCCAAGATATCACCAGTACTAATACCACTAAGATCAGTAGAGGCAGAGGCAGCAGCCAAAACAGCCTCATGATCCAACGTAACATTGGACCCAGGATCCAACTTTGTCAACGGACCCTTACTCGCATCTCCACCATTCATATCACCATTTTTGGTACCACCAAACTTGGACTTCGAAGGACTTGGACCAAATACACCACCACGATGCTTGGTAGGACTATCCATTGCACCAACACCAGCCATCAACTTATCAAAATTGAAAACCGAGCCAGCCCGACTCTTAACATCCAGATAATCCTGTAGGGATCTATTCGTAGTTGATCTTGAAATTGGGCCGTTTTTGTGACCTGTTGTGCTTCCTGTGGTGCTGCCGTTTAGGTTGTAGATTCCTGTGAGGGCCTGGAAGTCAGAGAGGATACGGGATGATAGGAGATCGTATTGTTCGTGGTTTTCGTTTTCTGGGAAGGCGGGTTTGGATGATTGCGTTGTTGTGTTTGTGTTGTAGAGGATTATTGGTTCTAGGTCTTTTAGGTTTAGTGTTGAGTGTTTTTCCTTTGTTTCTTTTGGTTGTGATTGTGGTTGTGATTGTGGTTGTGTTGTTGTAGGTTTGGTGGATTTGGTGGTGTTTGGATTTGGCGAAAATACCGTTTTTGAATTTGAATTAGCTTCAACTGTAGTTGTTGTATTGGTATTACCGTGTTTGTCTTTTCCTTTAAACATCTTCAAGAACTTCTTCTTCTGTTTCTTAGGTGAAGCAGGGGCACTTAACTTAGCCATAGACTTCTTTCTCTTCCCCGGACTCAACGCATTAACCACACTCTTTCTCTTCTCCTCCTTAACAACTTTCTTCTCCTTCCTATCATCACCCAAAACAGGCCCATCACTCAGCTTCTTCAATGGAGCATCAGTAGCCAACTTCTTAATCTTAGCACTCGTGAACACATCAACCTTGCCCTTAATAATAAACCCAGCATCGATATCCATATTTCTACCAGGTGCATCCAAATGTTTCACTCCCGGAACGGGTGTATACTTCACACCTTGTAAGATCTCAGAATAGATGTTCTCCATGGTATCACTTTTCCCTAAAGCCAACTGGGCAGTTTGTCTTAATGAATACATTGATGCTTTAGGATACAAGATAAACTTATCATTAGCTTCAAAACTATTTCCCACTTTTGGATTCTCATGTCTTGCTGATCTCGCCTTAAGAATTTTCTCCAATGACTTGCCCTCTTTCTTAACCATATCATCATACTCTTGTAACAGTTTATTCGTTCCATTCGAGGACCGTTTACCCATCAATGATAACACGGATTGACGACGAACACTTGGGTTTCTTAATTGTTTCAAACCTAGTGTAGACAACCTTGAACTCTGGATAGTCTCCAGTGCTGGAATCTGGTACTCTAAATAATCAGTGTGGGGATCAGTGGGTAACTTAATGGAACTCCAGAAAATATGGCATAATTTCAAATACGATTTTTTCAAATCGACAATGACTTTCGTCTGCAACGAGGTCTTTGCATTCGTGAACACAGAATGATGTGACACTTCATTCAACGTATGTGTGAATAATTGTCTTATTTGAACATTATCGACAAAATCATCTTGAAAATGGTTGAGGATCCAATGACGCAAAGACACAAACGTTCTAACCAATGCCAAACAACCAACTTTAGCCTCTGATTTATCCTGTTGTGAAGCTTTCTTCAATGACCAAGTCAACCGACACAAGATTAGTTCCATTAGTGGTAATGCATCGATATAGTTTCTGAACGTTAAAAAGAAATCAACCAAGAACTGATAGTCGATAACTTCAGGTGACGTTAGATGGGTAACGATGGCTTCAATAGTGGCAGTTTTCAATTTCTGAGTATGTGGTTTAATGGTACTTATCGTATCTATCGTGCTTGATCTGACTCTCCCTGAGGCCAAAGCTGTTGTTCTGAAATCCTCTTCTTTCATGAAATGTGTGATTTCTGATTCTGTTGGTGTTGGATATAACAAATCGTTGTCGAATAAAGGCTCGTTTTGGGCAAAGTTGATTAATAGTTGGGAAAGTTTCTGCTCCATTTCGAGGTTCTCTTCATTGGCGGTTGATATCGAGGTTGCTGTTGTCATTTCAGTGGATTGCAGTTGTGGTGGTAGAGGTAAGTCATCTGTGTTTGTAGATGTACTTGTTGTCGCAGTTGTAGGAGGTGTAGGTGTGGGTTTGGAGCTTGAGTCGAGAGCTGCATTATCAAGAGTCAGCTTTGGATCAAGACTAGGTGACTCCATTTTATTGTTGCTTGTATCTGTATCTGTATCGTTGTCTATATCTTTATCTGTATGCTGTTCGTTATTCGTGGGATCAGAGTTTATAGTGTTTGGTATGGGTTCATGAGTTTGCTGTGTTTGAGATTGTTGCTGTGAATTTATTGTTGCTGTTTTCGTTGTTGATTGAGAATCTTGTTGTTTTGAATCAGCAATGGGAAGTTGTTGTTGGTCTATTTTACTCTGCTGTTCACAATCAGCAGACATGATGTATGTTTGGTGTTTGTATGTGTTGATGCAAGGAAAGGGCACGGGTGACAGGGACAAGGCAATTCGAAAGTAATAGGTCTCTTCTCTCTTTTCTAATTGAGGATGTTTGTTGAAGGGGCAACTACACAGTGCACACAACACTGAGATTCGAGAACACAGCGAAACAGAGAAAGGCAGGGTGGCTGGCACGAGAATTTAAGCTTGCAATTGCGATTTTGCACCGCGCAGCCTTAACTAAAAGTAAGTTCGTTAGTCGTTACCTGTTTGGTATTACAGTTCACAGTTTACCTCGAGAAACTGTGAAGTCAAGTTGTTTGTTTACATTCAACACTCTTTGATAACTCATAACATAGCAGAGCATAGCAATACATCCAAATATAACGTGTTCATTTCTCTAGTTTATTTTCAAATTCATTTTCACGTGTCTGTATCAAACATCAAACTCCCCAAACACCCTAGACACCCTAGACACCCTAGACACGTAAAAGTAAAATAAACCAGCCTGAAAAATACGTGGAGAGAAGAAATTCTACCTAGCTCACTTTATGAAAATGGGTCATTCCATGAACAATTCATTCTATCTCTCAACAACACAATTATTAGCTGATCAGTGATCACCATCGATCATCGAAGAATGTTAGTGCAAAATCGACGCAAACGAACCCATCACGCGTCGGAGAACAGTCGCAAGGCGGCACTTAAATATACTATATATACAGTATACGGGATCACGTGCACTCGACCTCACAATCTCAAACAGTTTTTTTTGTTTGTTTAGTAAACAAAGCAGAATTTTCAACTGGTAAATCAAACGCGCTACTTGACAACGCGTTTTGCTTTGATCCATGTTGATCATTCCATTACGTAAGCCATTATCCCAGACTACGCAGCCCATATTAACTAGCTTACAAGAGATCCCTTCGCAAGTAGATCAAATTCCAGTTCTCGGCGAATTGTACAAGACTCAAGAGAAAGAGATCCCTCAAACTTCAAATCCAGTTGCAACTTGCAACCAGAATTCAACAATTTCAATTTCAATTTCCAACGTTTAATTCGTTTGATTACATGGCAGGGGCAGGGGCAAGGGCCAGGGCATGACATATGACACGATCAGTTCCAACTTCCCCCACGGACCAGGTTATGATCAACTCGATCATGGTCTAACGTTGTAAGTTATGAATTTGGTTCTTGATCGTTGTCACAACAATTTGAAATTAACCTTGTTTCATTGTGTCATTGCTGGTGTTTCAATTAATCTGATTTCGGTTAGTCTACAACACCAAATCTGGTTAATTAACTGCGCAGAATAGAATCAAATGACAAATTAACACTGCATTCGCTATGGCCCATACGTGGCACAGTGGTTAGAGCATAGTTTCAAAAAGAGATTACGTAAACAAATTCATGCGTCGGCTTCTTTTAAGTTTTACAGCACAACATCATAACCAAAACGGCTAATCTATCAATGGGATTTTTTTTAAAAAAAGAGACAAAATCAATTGTAAGGTTAAGAATTGGATGTGGACAGTTAGCAGAGTATTTTGATATGATAGAACAAGATATACTTGAATGTCAATGTGGAGAGATCAGAACGAGAGAACATATTCTAGAAGAATGCAGATACACAAGAGAAGAGTTGGAAGGTGCAAGCATGAAGAATTTATTGTTTTCTAAAAAAGGTCTACTCGAACTTGCTGATGTCTTAAAAGCATCAAACATCACTAATGTTTAAGTTAAGAACCGATCAACAAACAACAGACACAACAACCCCGGCAAGAAGAAGAAAGACAACAACAACACGATCAACAGTGACAATTACATCATTAACATTACCCTCCCATAGGATGCAA
>JAKTRY010000017.1:62248-80320 GCA_030579935.1 Ambrosiozyma cicatricosa | reverse complement strand
GTACTCACCATTTGAGGTGACGTTGGTATAAATGGTTTTGTAGCTTTTCAAATCGCTCGAGAAGAAAACATCGCGCAGACTGTGCTTCTCCACCTTCTCTCTCACTCATCAACTTTTCTTGCTTCCACTTCTCCTTCACCGTTTATGGAACATATATCGAAACCACTCTTACTTCTCCTATCTTCATCTTGATCCGAACTTCATTGATATGATGCTTCAAATACTGTTCGATGTGGTATTTTAGTGTGTCCTTTTGGTCAATTTTCACTTCTTCTAATTCGTCACTGTTGATCACCGCAGCGTCATCTGCCTTCTTCATCCTTCAAAAATCTTTGAACCTCTTTCACTTGCTAATTTTAATGCATTAATTTCTTCATATAGATAGCTGTTTGTCGAATTAATTAAAAATTTAAAGAAAACTCTCCTCTATAATTCAACTAGAGCAAAGCATATATATATAAAAGAAAAAATATATATACTTGAATTCTATTATTTCTCTCTATACATGCATGCGGGTAGGTAATTCAGCACGTTAATATATAACTTCTATATATAGTGCATGCAGTACTAGGATATTAAAATTATTTCAAATTCTCACAAAATTAATTAATTCTTTAACGTCAAAATTCAATTTGCATGAGCCTCTAGCAGAAGCACGTTGCAACATGTTTATACTTTTATTTTTTTTACAGGTATTAACCAGGCCGGGCAAACAAGTTCTCTTAAGCTATTATATAGATATGCTTTATAAAATTGCACAATGCGCTACAACTAGCTTAATAAAATAAATCACGTGATTACAATATATAATTACAACAAACTATATAAAGAAGCTAGAAAAATAATTCCTTTTTTTGTCTTAAAATCAATATGCATGGAAAATACGCGCGCATTCTTGCCTTACACTGGTTTACTTACTTTTGACCTGTAGATCGTTATCTATATACTGAATTCATGGATACTATTATAATTATAAATTTTCAATTGAATTTGAAGTATGTACTAAATTAGTCTATACTCTGAGTTTTTAACAAATTGCACCACATATCTACGTATGTTCAATATCAAGCTTAAAGATCGAGAGTATAATACGCATTAATTAAATTAATCTGAAAAAACGTTAATTCTCATTATAAAGCAAAAATCTAAACACAAATAACTGTAACAATAACTAGAATAAATACACCGGTGAAACATAACCACTGTTTGCAATTAAGCAGAAATAGAAGCCAAGTATTGTCGTCTTGCAATCTCACCGTCCTTGTTCAACGCATCTCTGTTGATGGCGATCCATTTTGGCTCATCTTGGAACAAACGGATGGCCTTAACATAAAACTTATCAGTCAATGTGAACCTGTGGTATATACCTTCAGGCAAAATCAACAAATCGTTGGCAACCACTTTACATCTGATCCATCTGTCTTGTAAGTCTCTCACATCAAAGTAACCTTCTCCATCAACGATGTATCTGATCTCTTCATCTTCATGTAAGTGTTCTTTGTAAAAAATCTTGAGCTTCTCGTTCAAAACATCTTCTGGAATCTTCTCTTTCGACAGCTCAATGTGGTCTCTGTTCTTGTAGTGTCTTTGTTCAGCCAATTTGTTGACTTGTTCCAGTTCTGGGAATTGATAGTACAAAACTCCGAGTTTCAAAAGCTCTTCAACCGGTGTTACTTTACCTGAATCATGTGGTGCTGTAAATGGTTGGGTGACATCGTCATCCATGTAATAGAACTCTGTTTTGCATGTCATTTTGTGTTGTTTGTGTGATTGTTGATCCTTAACTCGGGTATCAATTGGCCAACAGACTTCAAATAGATGACAAACATCCGTTCGAACTTCGAAGAAGAATTTGGGGTTTAAGTTTTATTTATTTGTATCGCCGGCCATGGGCCGTGGCTCGCGACAGCCACAATCTCCGACTCAACTGCATCGAAATTACTAGTCCCACGTGAAGAGCTCTAGCAGCACATGTGTGAAAACAACATTTCACAATTTAGTCACGAAATCCAATAATATCACGTTAACTGGAACACGCCAGAACGAGACTACGTAAATTGATTTGATATATGAGTTTACATAAATAGTGGTATTGTTATTACAAAATTATAAAATATCGTTATCTAAGCTATACCGGTAACCAATCAAGCTTGATCTTCTACCGCTTCCTGTTTTTGTTTTTTATTTCTTTTAAACTTACCAACATCTAAAAACAGACAAGATATCAATGGGATAGCAGTAAACACAATCGCAGCGTAAAAAGTGTTTCTGTAAGATTTGAACAACTTGCTCAAATCATCATACTGTCTATCAGTTCCATAATCTGAGTTTGTTCCTGACACAATGGCAGAAGAAATTGCCAATCCAATAACACCTGCTAATTGAATCAACATATTCAATAAACCAGACGCTGAACTCTGTAAATCCTTGGAGACAGAAGCATATGAGACCAAAGACGCCACGTTCCACACCAAATCAGCTCCTATCACGGTCAATGAAGCAGAGAAAAAGATACCTAGCCAATAATTTCTATGGATGGATAACGTTGCCCAGATGATCATACAACCCAAGAAACCAGAACAACCAATCATCATAATGATCTTACCCGAGATCCTGTGTAGAGTGAAAGCAGCCACAACGTTGGTTAGAAACCCAACGATAAACATTGGTAACATTTTGGCAGCTGTAAGTATTGCAGTGTTTTTCAAAATTTGTTCAAGGTATAACACAGTGTAATATGTGAACATACCTGTGAATGCAACCCAATCAAAAAACATGATGATGGCACAAATTGTGAAATTCTTGTTTTTCCAGATTCTCATTGGAATCAATGGTCTCTTTGGAACGTATGACTCCCAGATCAACATTGCAATGACAAGCACAATACCAACAACCAAGAGTGCAGTGATATATGGTGTGTGCCATCTTCTCTCTGTAACGTCAACTTGTGTCAAACTGAAACAAATCAAGGCAAATCCAGCCAAACTCAAAAAGCCACCAACATAATCTAGTTCTTTCAGTGTCTTCTTTAGTTCTTCCGAGTTGAATTCTTTATCGTTAGGAATACAGTACCAAGCCAAGATAGTCAACAACGTGTATAATATGGCATAGAAGTAATGACAGTCTCTCCAAGAACCAATAAATTGCACACAAATGGCACCACAAATGTTTCCAACAACATTTCCCAGTGGATTGCCAGCTGAAATAACCGCATTAAATCTATTTTTCCTCTTTGATCCTTCAACATAAGTAGCGCCAACGAAACCGAAACTTGAAGTCAATGCCAAACTAATCAAAACACCACTGAGAGCACGTAACACACAAAGGCTAACCAAAGATTGCATAAATCCACCAATCAAGCTGAACATGGCATATGCAAAGTATCCAAGAAGGATACAGTTTCTTCTGCCTAGGGAATCGGCAAGCGAACCCATCAAGATGAGTGTGGCTCCATTGGCTAATGAGATGGCACCGACAAGCCAGGTGGATAACGAACCTTTGATGTTAAGGTCATCTATAGTGTCATTGATTGAAACTGTGTAGGCACCCATAGACATCGAAACACATGCTGGTGCAAACGTTAGGGTCATGATACAGAGTAATTCTTGGGCATCACTTTTGAAAACTTTTGGCCGCTTTTCCATGTCTGCTGTTGCGACTCTTGAAAGATTTTGCTCTAAGGCTTCTGTATCTCTATATTGTTCATTTTGAATTTTGAAGGACTGGATGGATTTATCGAGCAGTGGTTCTGGTTGTTCAGATAAGTTCGAATCTCCGTGTTGTAGTTCTGATACCTCTTTATTTGCATGGCTCATTGGAATCTTGATTCTTGAGTGAAAATTTTGTCTTCTGAGTCTTTTGAGCTTGAAATTCTAATGTTGAGTGATGATAATGATAACAAGGTTGGCCAGCTTACACATTGTGTTGACTTTTTTTGAAGGCGAATCAGGACTCGGATGACATGAAGGAAGTTGCCAGAAAGACTGCTGCCTATATTAATAAGAATCATGTGAGTCTGTGACTGTGGAACTCGGGGATAAATTCAACTAATCACGGGCGCTTCTGACGACTAATAATTTCCGTTTTGAGAAAATATATACGACAGCATAGTACGGGCGTGCGCCGTGGGCATGGGCCCTGGGGTGCCCATTAATCGAATTTTTCAAACAGAAAGACTCAAAGTCAAGAACTTTGTAACTTACCACTGATCACACAGTCACCTTGAAGTTGTATTTTGAAATGGTTCATGCTCAGAAAACAAAAGATGCGGTTATATATTTATTCTAACTTCTGAATTTTGACTCAAACATGAATTTTGAGTGTGATGAAACCAAGCCAAAAATAGAAGGGTGATTGAAATCTTGCGCTGTTCGTTATAGAAATAAGTCAAGCAGATAGATAGATGATGATGATGATTATATCATACAAATGTATATGTTTGCTTATTTCGTACTGTGTGTTGTAATTTGTAAAACAAGCCCTGGCCATGATATATATTTGTAAAATTTCAAATCTCGGTGTACGTATTGATCAAAGACTTCAAACGAAACGCGAAAATTGAAGTTCAAACTCATCCATTTCTAAAACACAGATTCCTCTGCCATCTCACTTGTTTTTGTCCCACTTATTAAATAACTGTTCCCCAAGCATGTCTACATTGTTCCAAAGATAAATAACACAAGCAATCATGGTAAGAAGTCCATCAAACTCAAATCAACACTGAAGGTAAGCTGCTGTTAGGCATCTAGGAAAAGAAACAACATCATGACAATTGTTGCCCTGTGGAACATACCTTTTATAACGAGCGTGTTTTTTATCCCCACGAAGTGTCCCTTGATTAAACTACATGTTAATTGATTGTCATCGTTGCTACAGGTTTAATAACCCTTATTATGGATCAATAACTATGAATACTGAATTGAATCAACACCATTTGACACATTGGCTGTGCCTCCACGCGATGGGAAATTTGCAACTGGTGTTTGAAGCCTCTGCCTCAAGGGTTCACGACCCATAGTTTCAACTACAGCTTACTATTAATGATCCCAAGATGAATGTTGAACTGGATCTTGAGCTGAAGCTTAATATATTTACGGTTTGTTTTTGTCGGTTTCATCATAAACCTAGGATGTATAGGTTCGTTACCAAGATGAAGCCAAGGCGCAATTTTCTAGTTCAAAAATCTCACTGAGTCGCTGTTACTAAGCCGAAGCGTCAGAAGCTATTCTTCAAACAGGATCAAGCAGGATCACCTAAGTGCGTTGGCATAAGACCCTGTTTCCAATTGATAGGATGGTATATAACCATTCAATGCTGCTCTTTTAGTTTATGGTAAAATGAAGATGTCAAGTTAAACTATTCTTATCATCATACATACCACATCTGTAACAACTTGATCATAGGTTTTTTCATTCGTTATCAGCGTCATCCACCATGAAGTCGCTTTCCTTTGCTCAATTGGTTACATTGGCCCTTTCACTTACTGTATCTGTTCACGCAGCAACAACCCATGGTTCACCTTCAACTTTAACTGGTGAAACAACAGCAACTGTTGCAACTCACACCCTGAAAACAATTAGATTGAAGAATGGAGCTGGGTACGATTCTTCTGAGACTGATGATGCATCTGGCACTTTAGATTCAAGCTCATCAGTTCAACCATCCTCTTCTGAATCGTCATCCTCAATTGAGTTGACTTCTTCTTCAGTGTTGTCCTCCTCAGTTGAGTCGGCCTCTTCTTCAGTGTTGTTCTCCTCAGTCGAGTTGACTCCTTCTTCAGCCTTATCTTCAGTTGAGCCAACATCTTCTAATTTATCCTCATCCGAGTTGTCAACATCATCATCATCATCAGTTCCTCCATCCTCTTCCGAGTTGAAATCTTTCTCAGTTTTGTCATCTTCAGTTGGATTGTCATCTTCTATTTCATCATCTTTGGACGATAACGTTGCCAAGTCTTATGCATTGTCTCTTTCCAATTCATTGTCATCTCAACCGGCTAGTTCCTCGTTGATTCAATCATCTTTGTTCTCATCATCTAGACCTGTGTCTTCTGACTACTCTTCTAGTCTTTCGGCCTCTGCTTCTTCCTCCCTCATTTCTTCTTCTGCTGCCTCCGCTAGTTCTAGTGCATACTCACACAACGTATTATCAGGTTCATCTTCTGTGCCATCTTTTAGCTCCTCTAGTGTTACATCTTATGGCTCATATTCTGTTCCCTCGTATGCCTCTTCTGCCATGCAATCAGCTAGCTCCTCCGCTGTTCCATCTTCTATTAGATATTCAGCATCTTCCGCCTCCCCATCCTCTATTAGATACTCAGCATCTTTTGGTGCTCCAGAATCTGGCTTGAACCATGGCTTCAGTGCATACTCTCAATACTCCAGTATCGAAGCTTCATCATATGCTCCTTCCGGTTTTTCAAGTATCCCACGTGTGCCATCTTCTGGTTACTCTAGTCTTCCGGTTTCATCTGCTCAAACATCCGGTATTTCAAGATCTGGTTACTCAAGTGTCCCAGCTTCATCTCGTGTGCCTTCTGGATACTCAAGTGTCCCAACTCGTGTTCCTTCTGGTTACTCAAGAGCCCTAGCTTCTTCCGGTTTTGCCTCTAGATTCTCTAGTGTTCCAGATCCATCTCGTGTGCCTTCTGGCTACTCGAGTGTCCCTGTCTCATCTCGTGTGCCTTCTGGTTACTCAAATATTCCAGTTTCTTCCGGTTTCGCTTCTAGATTTTCTAATGCACAAATTTCATCCCGTGTTCCATCTGGCTACCCAAGCATTCCAGCAAACTACTCTAGTGCTCAACGTTCTGGATACTCCTACTACCCATACTCTGGTCTCTCAAGTGCTCCGTTAGCATCCGGTTACTCTAACGTTGGTCACCTACTCTCTGATTATTCTGGTGCTTCTCGTGCTCCATCTGGCTCTGGTTATTCCTACTACAGTGCTCCTGTTTCTAGTTATTTTTCTGCCTACTCTGCTATTTCAACTCCTGGTTTTTCTGTTGCACCTTCTGGATATTCCATCTATGGATCATCTGCTCGTTACAGCGTCCAATATACCACGATCACCACCACTTACACGAACATCAACTTGACTACTGTCACATTGCCTTGCTCAACTGGTGGTTCTACCACTTCTCTTAGTAACAAGACTTCTTTGACTACTGAAACCTTAGTCATTCCAATTACAGCTTTGTCATCCTATCAACACCGTGCTTCCGGTTCCGCTTACTCATCAACTGCGTACTCTGACGCTTACATTACCGTCACCGATATCCACACTACTGATTTGGAAGCTACCATTACTATTTCTTGCTCTGCTTGTACCGGAACTGACTCATCAGCATCTGTTGTCTCCAACAACAAGGAAGTTACCAACGTTTTTACTGTCCCGGTTTCAGCTCTTCCAACTGCAGATGTTTCATCTGCTGGCTCTAATGGTACTGTCACTTTGACTACCGTTTACTCAACTGATTACTACTTGACTGTCACCGTTCCATGCTCCTCTGCTGTTTGTACTGATAAGTCCACTGCTTCAGTTGCAACTCAAGGTAAGATTGTTACTCAAAGTATTGAAATTCCATTGTCTGGTGTTCCTTCTGCCGTTTTGGAAAGCGCAACTCGTTCTTTTTCATCCGGCTCTTATGATTCAGTAGCCTGTGCATCTGGTTACTCAGCTGGTGCTTCTGGTGTTCATCTTGTCACTTACACCATTACCACTTCGCTTCCTTATACCGAGACTGCTACTAGATTATGTTACACTTGTGAGCAGTCATTGACCACAGCTGCAACCACTGGCTCAACTCTTATTACTACTGTTGTCACATTGCCTGTAACTGGTTCTAACACCGAATTCCCTAGCGATTACAAATTCAAGGTCAACAGTATTTCTTATCCATTAAGTTCTGCCGCTTTCCATGACCACTCTGGTTCTCTTGCTCCATCTGGTGTCATTCCATCAGGCTTTGCCATTAGTGGATCTGGTATTTATCATAGTATCTCTGGTTCCCCTGTTCCATCCCACTATCCTAAGGAGTCTGGTGTTGAGTCTGGCTACAGTCGTTACTATGGCCCTTCAGGTATCGTTGAGATCATTGGTGAGAACAGTACTTATCTTTCAACAGACTTGACAACTTGGACTAGGACTCATTCAACAGTTCAAATTGGCACCGTCACATATACTGATGCTAATGGATTCGTTCATTACAATAATCAAACACAAACTGTCTTAACTACCGACGTTACTACTCTTCCAGCTACTGAGGTTCCTGCACTGGATTCAGTTATGAAATCTGCTTATTCTACTGCTGTTAACACTCACAGAACAGTTCAAATTGCCACAGTCTCTTTGACCGATTCTACTGGTGGTGTTTACTCTTCTCCTGAAACTCACGTTTTCATGACTACAGAAGCCAGTACTCTCGCAATGCCTTCTTTCCATTTATATCAATCCGCCAAGTCACCTTCATCTTTCACAGTTGCCACCATAATACATTCCAATGTTCGTATTGCTACTATAATGATGACCAACTCTGAGGGTAACATGACTGCTTCTAAGCAAACTCAAACTATGATGACCAGCGAAGCAGTCACTCTTCCAGTCAATTCTAATGGCCATTTGATCTCTAACTCAACTGAATATTATTCATCTTACACTACTCTAACCAGAACTCACAATACTGTTCGTATTGCTACTATCAGTTTGACCAACTCTGCCGGTAGTGTTACAACTTCTCTTCAAACTCAATCTTCCCAGTCCACTGATGTTTTCACTTACCCTGTTAACTCTGCTGGCCACATTGTCAGTACTGAATCTTACTCTTCATTCACTACCTCAACTAGAACTCACAACACTGTCATTGTTTCAACTGTTCATTTCACCAATTCTGCTGGCCAGTTGACTTCTTCTTTGACCACCATGACTGTTCCAACTACCCAAGTTGCCACATATCCTGTGAATCAATATGGTGAGGTTGTCGACACCGAGTCCTATTCATCTTTCACTACCTCCACCAGAACCCATAACACTGTCATAGTTTCTACTGTTCAATTCACCAACTCTGCTGGTGAAGTCACATCTTCTCCAACTACCTTGACTGTTCCAACTACAGAAGCTGTGACTTATCCAATTAACTCTGTTGGTTCAGTTGTTACCACTGGTTACGAGTCTACTGAGTCCTATTCATCTTTCACTACCTCCACCAGAACCCATAACACTGTCATCGTTTCTACTGTTCAATTCACCAACTCTGCTGGTGAAGTCACATCTTCTCCAACTACCTTGACTGTTCCAACTACAGAAGCTGTGACTTACCCGGTTAACTCTGTTGGTTCAGTTGTTACCACTGGTTACGAGTCTACTGAGTCCTATTCATCTTTCACTACCTCCACCAGAACCCATAACACTGTCATCGTTTCTACTGTTCAATTCACCAACTCTGCTGGTGAAGTCACATCTTCTCCAACTACCTTGACTGTTCCAACTACAGAAGCTGTGACTTACCCGGTTAACTCTGTCGGTTCAGTTATAACTACCACTCCAGCCACCTCTGAGTCATACTCTTCATTCACCACTTTCTTCAGAACTCACAACACCGTCACTGTGGCTACTATCACTAGCACTAACTCTGCTAGTGAAGTCACCACTTACCCTGTTACTCAGACTGTTCCAACCACTGAAGCTGTGACTTTTCCTATTAACTCTGTTGGTTCCGTTATCACTACCACTCCAACCGCCTCCGAGTCATATTCTTCGTTCACTACGTTGTTTAGAACACATAACACCGTCACTGTGACTACGATAAGCACTACCAACTCCGCTGGCGAGGTTACCACTTCCCCTGTTACCCAGACTCTCCCAACTACTGAAGCTGTGACTTATCCTGTGAACTCTGCTGGTGAAGTTATTACCAACCAAGCCATCACTCATCAGAACACCCATTCACAAGCTGGTCAATTTGGTTCTTACTCATCTTTCACTACTTTGTTCAGAACTCATAACACTGTTACCATCGCTACTATTAGTACTACTAACTCTGTTGGCGAGGCTACCACTACTTCTATTACCCAGAGTGTTCCAACCACTGAAGCGCTTACTTACCCAGTCAATTCTGCTGGCTCTGTTATTACTACCCAAGGTACTGTTACTGAATCCGGTGAAACTGAGTATTCCTCATTCACCACGTTCTTTAGAACTCACAATACTGTCACTGTTACCACAGTTACCACCACCAACTCTGCTGGTGAAGTCACTACATCCCCAGAGACACGTACTGTTCCAACAACCGAACTCGTCACCTATCCGGTGAATTTATCTGGTGAAGTTATCACAACAACTCCAACTGTCTCAGAGTCTTATTCATCATTTACTACTTTTTTCAAAACCCATAATACCGCTGTTTATGCTACAATCAGTATTACCAACTCTGCAGGCGAGGTCACCACTACTCCAGTTACCCAGACTGTTCCAACAACTGAAGCAGTTACATATCCAATCAATTCTGTTGGCTCTGTTGTGACCACAGGTATGGCCATTACTCATGAGAATACCAGTGCTCAAGCCGGCCATTTTGGTACTTACTCTTCCTTCACCACTTTCTTCACCACTCACAACGTCGTTGTTTACTCCACCGTCAGTACCACTAACTCAGTTGGTGAAGTTACTACCTCACCTGTCACCCATACTGTTCAAACTACCGAAGCTGTGACTTACCCAGTCAACTCTGTTGGCTCAGTGGTTACTACCCAAGGTACCGTTACTGAGTACGGTGAAACCGAATACTCCTCATCTACCACCTTCTTCCAGACTTATAACACTATTGTTTATGCTACTATCAGTACCACTAACTCTGCCGGTGAGGTTACCATTACACCTGTTACCCATACCTTCCCAACCTCTGAGATTGTCACATATCCAGTTAACTCAGTTGGTTCGATCGTTACTACTAGTCCAGTTGTTACTGTTGAGACCACCCATTCCCAAGCCGGCCATTTTGGTACTTACTCTTCCTTCACCACTTTCTTCACCACTCACAACGTCGTTGTTTACTCCACCGTCAGTACCACTAACTCAGTTGGTGAAGTTACTACCTCACCTGTCACCCATACTGTTCAAACTACCGAAGCTGTCACTTACCCAGTTAACTCAGTTGGTTCAATAGTTACCACACGTCCAATTGTGACAGTTGAAGATACTGCTTCTTTGGCTGGTGAATTTGAATCATTCTACTCATTCACTACCTTTTTGCAAACTCATAACACTGTTGTGTTTGCCACTATTAGTACCACCAATGCTGTTGGTGAGGTTACCACCACCCCTGTTATTCACACTTTCCCAACTACTGAAGCTGTTACTTATCCAGTTAACTCTGCTGGACACATGGTTACTACCCGTTCAGTGGTTACTCAACAAAACACTTTCACTGCAGCTGCTGCATTTGAGTCACAGTCTTCTTTCACCACATTTTTCAAGACATATAACTCATTCGTTTTTGCCACTGTTAGTATTACCAACGCCGCCGGTGAAGTGACTACTTCCCATACAACACATACGGTTCCAACCACTCAAGCTGTTACTTATCCAGTCAATTCTGTTGGTCAAGTTGTGACTACTGCTGAAGTTGTTACTCATCAAAACACGTTTACTGCAGCTGTCGCATTTGAGTCATACTCTTCGTTCACAACATTCTTCAAGACATACAATTCATTTGTCTTTGCCACTGTGAGTATCACAAATGCTGCTGGTAAAGTGACCACTTCCCCTACAACACATACTGTTCCAGTTACGGAAGAGGTTACTTACCCAATCAATACTGCAGGGGAAGTTGTTACATATTCTTCACACCCTGCTTATAGTAATGCTGTCACTAATGCTGCTGGTACAACCAGTAGACCGGTTCAGGTTGAAACTGAGACACCTCAAGCCACCCCAACTACACATATTGTTACACAACGTACTAGTGTTGTCTTTTACACCGATACATTTGTTACCTCCTATTCCACTGTTACTCTTGGTAAAGGCGGTATAACTAAATTCATGACTACGGATACCTATACAGCCACTTCTTCATCCCAAATTGTCTATGATACTACCACTACACAAGCTGTTCATGTTACTGTGACACCATCTGAATACAGTGCAAAGGCAGGCGTTGGTGCAACCACGACTTCCAAGAAGGTTCCAACAACCCCAGCAATGGGTAATGTTTATGTTGATGTTACTCAGTATGTTACAAGCTATGCTTCAGCAACAACTGACTCCTTTGGTAATATCTCCTATGTCTATCTTGAGTATAGCGGTACTGCCGAGACTGCTGCTGAAACAAGTTCCGCATCAGGTTCCTCTAATGCTAACTCCAACAATTCATCCAACTCATCTAACTCATCTGGTAACTTATCTAACAACTCATCCAACAACTCTTCTGGTGCTTCTAACTCATCTAACAACTCATCTGGTAACTCATCCAACAACTATAATTTATCCAGCAATTCTGCTGGTTCCTCAAACTCATCTGGTTCATCCAACAATTCAAACATCGCATCCAGTAACTCGTCTGGTTCTTCCAACGGTTCTTCCGACTCTTCCAACAATGCATCTGGTAACATATCTGGTAACTCATCAGGTTCATCCAACAGTGGTGCCGATTCTTCTGCTACTGCCGGTTCTCAAAGCAATGCTGGCTCATCCGGGAACTCGTCTGGATCTTCTGACGGTTCATCTTCTAATGCTGATTCTACTGCAAACTCAAATTCTGGTTCTTCTGCAAACTCCAACTCAGGCTCATCTGCCAATTCGAATGCTGGCTCTTCCGCAAATTCTAACGCTGACTCATCTGCCAACTCTAATGGTGGCTTTTCAGCTAATTCGAATGCTGATTCTTCTGCAAAGTCCGGTGCTAATTCAGGATCAGCTCATAACAATGTCAATGGTGCCAATTTTTATGAGACAACCTATGCCATCTATGGTCAATCTGCTACAATTGATGCTGAAGGTAACACTAGTTATGTTTACGCTCAAATTTCCACATCTGTTTCTCTTGTCACCGCAAAGACAGCTGCTGCGCATGCTGCAAAGATGACAAAGGCAGCTCCTAAGGTTGTCACTGTCGATGTTGAAAATGCCTCCACTCAATACGTTTATGCCACTGCTACAGCCACTGCTGATGCCGCTGCCGCTGCTTCTGCTGGACAACATAAAGCTGTTCCTACTGGAGCTCTTGATTCTGATTCCACATCCTCAGATGATTCCATTGAACATACTACAGTCACCACTGTGTTGATTTCCTCTGGATCACCTGTTGCACATGCTGATTCAATTAACGACAAAGAGTTCAAACGTGCTAGTGTGAATGTTTCTGAAGCTGGTGCCAGTAAGATTACCATTGCTTTTGGTTTAGGATTCTTGAGTTTCTTGGCCATGTTACTGTGATCAGCACTTACTTTCTCTTAAAATCTTCAGCTCTTTGCTCTATTTTCTATTACACCCACATCTGTTATTATTACTATCTTTGATATACTACTATCCTTTGCTTCTCAATTATCCTTTGCTCTCAATACTCTTCAGGCTAGTTTGAATTCATGCTAGTTTCACTTTTCTTTGAAAGATACCTCGTTTACTACATTTTATTCCACTATACCAAATTACGTCCTGTAATATCTTTACTTGTTCCACAAACCAATTCATTTTTTACTACATATATGATTTGTTGAGTCTTTCTGAACATCGATTTCGATATTTTGAGTTTTTGTTTTTAACTTTTACACTTCTTATTGTTATCTAAATGTTCTCGATTTCGGGAAGGTTTCCTTTTGATTTTTTGAAGCGTATACGTGCATGCTATTGGCCCCAACTTCTTCCAGAATTTTCCGCTTGTTGTTGATCCTTCCCGATTGGCTATATTTATTGCAAGTGTATGTTACACTCTTTCTACTCAAATATAAATTTCCTTTTTCTTCCCTCCCCAAATTACACTTTGTTTCGTGTCTAGTAAATTGCAACTGAATTTACATATCGATTCGAGTAAATTCAAACTGTGATATCACACAGGAGCGTCTCTTCGACTTTTTGACAAAAGGGGTAAATATATAATTAACGCGCATGTGCAAAAAGTTAAAATATCACACAAAATTGCTGAAAAACAGCACCTAAATGTTTACACGCGCCGTGGCAAAAATTCAAAAGAATCAACAATAATTCACAAGCCCAATCCGGTAATCCTAGCTGTTGCACTATTATAGATATAAGTGCATGCAAATTCCATTTAACATACTAAAGTTAACCCTTGGATTGAAATTTGATTAATTTGGGTGCTGCTGCCTGCATGTGCAAGAACATTTTATCATGAAACGTTTAAATTCACATAGGTCCCAGGGTCCTATAGTAACCTCTTAAATTATCCGTGAGAAATATCTAACATTAATGAAATGTGACGTGTGATTAAGTCGGACTGAAAATTGACCTGAAGAACTGAAAAACACAAGCAGTAGACCCCTTACACCTCAATATAATACAATCGGTACTTTGAAAGATCATGATCAACATTTAGAGCATTTTAAGATTTCTAAAAATAAATAACTGTTAGTGCACTGTGCAGAACAAAGCTTGAAAAATATACTAGCTTGGATCGTAAATCCGGGGAGACTGGAGTCTGGAAATCGTCTTTCTTAATTGACGGTTTGGCCAGCTGGTTGAATATTCAATTCCTTGGTCGAACATGTGTATATCCCTTATCTGGAAAGTTGATATATATTCGACAATGATCAAGTTACTTACGTGTAGATGTGGATGTAACGTTTTTTGCCCCATCAGGTCGGTGGGTTCGAGGTAGGTAGGCCCACGTTTACGGCGTACGCCCTTAAAGAGAAATTTGAATCCACCGCGAGAACGCTAAAAAGAGAAGTTAAAAGTTAGAACACAGAAGACGCCCTGCGAAAACGACACGCCTGTAATATGGACCACTCATTCCATGGTCCAATGGTCTATGTCCATCTTGAAACATGGAAGTTCTTCACCTCTTTAGGTAACACTCTATACCCAATGTACAGAGTCTCATTTATGGATCATTCGGAACTATCCCCTATAGAAGCAGTACTGAAAATGAACACAAACTTTATTCAATTTGAACATCGTTAAGCACATGTGTGATGAAGACAGCAAATTTTCTTAGTTACAGGTCTTGTGGTATTTGCACACTTAATGGTGGTATTGAGTTATAGAAGACCTGCGTTTGACCAATCGACTATTGTGATGTTAAATTATGGAGTGGTACACGGGCATGCACGGGGATAAAACGTTTGACAGTTGGGCGGTTACTTGAGTGGCGGCATGGTACCTGCTGCCTTCAGTTTGGACCGAATCATCTCTATTGATGAACAATATGATCACTACTAATTACATGCATTTGGTTCCAACTTCCGAGATTTCTACTAGATAGAGAACATGGCACCACATGGATATATATGCATGTTAAAACTTAAACACTACACATACTCCTCATTTGATTGGCCAAACACCATTTCGACTCGATCAACATTTGCAAGTCCGTGTTCTGTTCGTGATCGTGGTTTTCCATTTTCAATCTTTTTACACAAAGAAGGTTTTAATATTATGTGCTTAGCTTTTATGCGCCCTTTATTTATGTCAGGGAGACAGACATGGTCGTCACCCAAGCCGGCTTCAATCGCCATGGCTACTAACCGATCAGTTTATTTTTGTTTGTTGGTACATAAATTCTTATAAAATGACTGATGATTCCTCTCAATTATTCTGCTTACTGCAATACCCCCATTTTAATATTGTAGTCTCTTCCACTATCATCATCAGATCCTTTTTCCAGTATACCCACTTTATTCATTCTTTAACCAACTTTAATACCATCGCTAGTTGAATTCATTTAATATATTGAAAAAGTTTCAACATGCAATTTTCAAAACTACTTACGGTCTTTACGACTTTGGCATCCATGGCTCTTGCTACTGACGGTACCCGTTCAGTGAGTAAAGGTTGTTCATTCAACTCCAATGTTGATTTGATCCCAGGTTTCAAAGCAAGATTCTTTGAATACGAATTAGACAACCACGTTTCATTCACAGACAAGGCCTTCTACGGTTCTGGTTACACTGAAGGCTCAGCTTACGGTACTGCCACTGGTGTCACTGATCCAAACTTTAGTAACATGTTCAGAGGTACCAAGGTTGCTTCATCATCTTTGTTCGGTGTCGATATTCCAATTACCAACTTTGTCGTTGAGTACACCGGTTACTTCAAGCCCGCTCTATCTGGTGCTTTCACATTCAACTTGAAGTCCATCGATGATTCCACCATGGTTTGGTTGGGTGACTCTGCTTTCGAATGTTGTACCCCAAGTGTTTTCCCAGAAGATAACGAAGACAAGTCTATCTTGTTCATTAACAAGCCTTACCAAGAAGACAGTCAATCCATCACCTCAGCTGTTTACTTGGAAGCCGACCAATACTACCCAATGAAGGTTGTGTTCATTAATATTGAAGAATTGGCTCTATTGGATTTCACTATCACTGACCCATCTGGTAACACTGTTAACTTTGCTGACAACATCTGGCAAATCGAAGATGACTCCTTGAACAACTTGGATGCTTCTTGTACTTCAACCACTGTCACCAACCCATCCAGCTCTGCTGTTCCATCTTCCTCATTCGTTCCATCTAGCTCTCCAGTCAAGCCAGTTATTCCATCTTCTAAACCAGTTCCATCTTCCTCTGCTGTTCCATCCTCTTCTCCAGTTCCAGTTCCATCTTCCTCTGTCGTTCCATCATCTTCTGTTGCCCCATCCACTCCAGTGAAGCCTGTCGTTCCATCTTCTAAACCAGTTCAATCTTCATCTTTTGTTCCATCCACTCCAGTGAAGCCTGTCGTTCCATCTTCTAAACCAGCTCAATCTTCATCTCTTGTTCCATCCACTCCAGTGAAGCCTGTCGTTCCATCTTCTAAACCAGTTCAATCTTCATCTTTTGTTCCATCCACTCCAGTGAAGCCTGTCGTTCCATCTTCTAAACCAGCTCAATCTTCATCTCTTGTTCCATCCACTCCAGTGAAGCCTGTCGTTCCATCTTCTAAACCAGTTCAATCTTCATCTCTTGCTCCATCTTCTGTTCCAGACGTTGCCACTTACACTACATTTACTGTCACTGACTCTTCTATTACCACTGTTACTGTCGTCGAACCATGTGAAAGTGCCTCTAACGGTGTCACCACCATCACCAAGGAAGTCACTAATGTTGCCACGAGCACCATCGTTGTTCCTTGTGAATCCTTGACTACCATTCCTGGTCCATCTACTACCATCGTCAAGCTTAACACTTCATCTTCCGCTGTTCCAGTTTCTTCCGGTGCTTCTTCTCTTGAATCAATTTCTTTTGTTCCTTCTGGATCTGAATCAGTCTCTTACACCACTTCTCAAATCACCACTACCAACGTTAAATCTTTGACCTCTATTGTCCCATGTTCTACTGCTCCAAATGGTGTCAAGACTATCACTGTTGAGACTTCTGAAGTTAAGACCATTTACACTACTGTTCCATGTACTCCAGAATCCGCTTCTGTGTCTTCTTCTGCTTCTATTGAAACCACTCCAGCTCAAGGTACTACACCAGCTTCTTCCGCTTCTGTTGAAACTACCCCAGTCCAAGGTACTACTCCAGCTTCTTCCACTTCTGTTGAGACTACTCCAGCTAAGGAAAAGACTCCAGCTTCTTCCGCTTCTGTTGAAACCACTCCAGCTCAAGGTACTACTCCAGCTTCATCTGCTTCTGTTGAAACTACCCCAGCTCAAGGTACCACCCCAGCTTCTTCCGCTTCTGTTGAAACTACCCCAGCTCAAGGTACCACCCCAGCTTCTTCCGCTTCTGTTGAAACTACCCCAGCCCAAGGTACTACTCCAGCTTCTTCCGCTTCTGTTGAAACCACTCCAGCTAAGGAAAAGACTCCAGCTTCTTCCGCTTCTGTTGAAACCACTCCAGCTCAAGGTACTACTCCAGCTTCATCTGCTTCTGTTGAAACTACCCCAGCCCAAGGTACTACTCCAGCTTCCGCTTC